>CAKNWT010332837.1:0-10167 GCA_932066315.1 Andricus coriarius
GTCACTTCGTGTCCTCAAAACCCACAAGTTTTTCGCCGCCCGGTCGTTGTGATTTCATAGTACAGTACCTTCTACTAGTCATACAAGCTATAAGAAGTACATGCGCAATTACAAGTGTGCATTGTATTGATTATTCTATATAAAGATTATATAGAGAGTATTATTATTATTTTTTGTATTATTATACTACTTATAAGCAGGGTACATAACAGTTGGTTGAGAAATAACTTTTTTTCAACGGAAAACTTAACTATACTAACTAACTTCATGTATTCGATTGAAAATTCAGGTTTTTTGGTAGAAAATTAATTTTTGGGTTGAAAATTCAATTGTTTTGTAGAAAATACGTATTTTTTATTCCAAACTTCATATCTTCGTATGTATGATCTTTTTTAGTAAAAATCGCCACTGGTTGGTTGAAAATTCAACCACATGGTTAAAAGTTAATAGAACAAACTTTTCTTACGGATTTGTTTAAACTTTGACTATAGGTTCTTTGGAATGTTATCTAAACGTTCGCGAAATTAAAAAAATATTTTCCTCTCCTGAGCTCAGATAATTAAGGTTAAAGTTGAACCCTTATACGCGTAAAGCCTATCCTAAGTATAGGAAAATGTTACATTTCTAACTCTAACTGTTGCATGCGCAACATCTTTCAATCTTTTATGAGAAATTTTCTTTTTCATAAATTCACCTTTAACTACTAATCTATCTGTCATTTTCAACAAATGTCATGTTTTCAGTTGCAGTCAAAGAGCACAACTGTCAAAACAGACACCATGAAAAATGCAACGTTGCCGCGTCTGCGCTCAGATATTGAGGAGTTAGTGTGTACTCGTCTGTATACACAACTTCTCCATGACAGGTCTGATAGGAAATTAATTAATAAAACATTATACCGGAATAATTATCCAATTTTTTACTTTCTTCGACGTAAATAAGCTACATATTATAATTTTAAGAGTTAATAAAACTTATATCACTGAAACAGTATTATCTTCCGACATAGACTTAGGACTAACTTTTTGCCGATATTATGCGCGACCGTAACTCTTCAATTTCAACTATTTAGTTGAAAATTCAAATATTTTGGTAGAAAATTAAACTGTTTCCTGCTGGGTGGAAAGTGCAATTGTTTTGTAGAAAATTCACGTATTTTGTTGAACATTCGTCTTTTTGGGTAGAAAATTAATCTTCTTTTTTGAGAATAGATCCTATTGTTTGCTTCTTTGTTGAAAATAATGAAAATGCAACTATTCTATTTTTGGTAAAAAAAACTTTTTTTTGAAAATTTAACTATTTGCTTGAAAATTCTACTTGAAAGAAAATTCACTTTTTGTTAAAAATTCATAGTTTTGGGTGGATAACACAGGGCCACAAAATAAAATGAAAAAGTCCTCTGACCAAACCAAGTGGAATATACGTTTTTAGGTGCGCTGATCACGAATCCGTGACCCCTATGACCCCTACACCTCAGGATCAAAGTCATTCGAGGGTCAGCTTCTCTTATTCGAGAGATATCATGGTTTTGGCCTCAGATTCTAAAAGAGCGGGAAATTTTGCGTTCGGATATATTTTTACCTACGGGTCCCAGTAACCTCTGGAGGTCATATGAAGGTCAAATCAATAATTTTAAATTCCTTAAAAAGTATCTCGTCATATTAGCCATATACAGAGCAAATGAACTATACAAAAGCTATTGTATATGAGGGATTGAAAATATATACACAGCAAGGCAGAAATGCAAATGCGAATGTCATTTCCTCTTTCGACTGTCCAGAAGAATAAGTCACTAACTAATTTTTCCGAAAACAGAGCGTATCAACTGTATTATGCTTCGCTAGAGTGTCGTATCTCCATTTAAAAGTACATAGAGATACGACACTCTACCGAAGTAAAATATAGTTGATAGACGCTGCATACGTAAAACTTTGTTAGTGACTTATTCTTCGGGACAGTCGCTTTATCCGGTTACCAAGACAAAATAGTTGTTAGGGAATTTAGAATGATTTATTTAACCATCACATGACCTCTAGGGGTCACTCGATCCCGTGGGTAAAAATATATCCTAAAGTTAAAGTTTCCGCCCTTCCAGAACCTGAGGTCAAAAACATTATATCTTTCGAATTACCGAATTTGACCTTCAAATGACCTTGATCCTGACGTTTAGGGGTCATAGGGGTCACGGATTCACGATCAGCGCACCCGTAAACGTATTTTGTAAGAATCATTACCTTGATATTAGCAAACCATGACAAGCTACTAGGTTAAGAAATTATGAAGAATGCTTTTGACCTTCATGTGACCTCTAGAGGTCACTCGATCCCGTGGGTAAAAATATATCCGAACGTAAAACTTTCCGCTCTTTCCGAATCTCAGTTAAAAAAGATGATATCTCTTGAATTAACTAAGTTGACCTTCAAATTACCTTGATTGACGTGTACGGGTCATAAGGGTCCCAGATTTGTGATCAGCACACCTGAAAACCTATATACCACTTGGTTTGGTCGGAGGACTTTTTGATTTCATTTTGTGGCTTTGTGTTGTTATGAGACTTTTCTTAATTTTCTTGAAAAATCGAACATTCAAATTTTGACCCCACAAAAAAATAATGAAAAATAAAAAATTCCATTTTGCGGTCAAACCATAAAAGATACCGAAAAATATGTATGTATATCATTAAGCTATTTCCCTTTCGGCGAGCCTCTAGGGGTAAGCGTGACACTACCCGATTCGGGTAGTGTTTTTTAGGTGGATTTGTAGTAAATGGGCTCACCACACCCACGATGGTTAAACCATGCCGAAAAATATGAATTAACAAAAATTGAGCAGTTAAAAAAATATCTGCAAATTTATTAGGAATTACTTTTCGATGGGATGCCTAGTTTTTGTTTGATTTGTGAAAAACATTATCAAAAATAATTAAATTAAATTCTGGGTTAAACGACACAAGCTACAAAAAAATAAATAAACAAAATTTGTTTACTTAAGCAGGGCCACAAATTTGTTTACAATAATTTTTTGATCCGATGCGTAGTTTTTGCGTTAATCTTAAAAAATGAATTAAAAAATAAAGGAATCGAATTTTTGAAAGTACGACACAAGCTATGAAAAAAATCAATGAAAAAAAGCTACTCCCCCAAAGAAGGGCTACAAATTCGTCATGAATAATTTTTTGATAGGACACGTAGTTTTGGTTTTCTTTCTGAAAAATAAGATTGAAAATAAAAAAATAAAATTTTTGAAAAAACCACACAAAAGACGAAAAAAATTATAAGAGACAGGTTGTTTAACCGATAAACTTCTAAAAATTTCTTATAAACTTTTGTTACAAAAATACATTTGAAACCAAAAAAATTAACTTTTTGCAAAAACGAAACAAGCTACAATAACATTTTATTCAACAAACATTTTCGGCTAATTATATGTACAAATTTTCTTAGAACCACTTTACGCTGAATGCGTATGTTTGGTTTAAATCGTATAAAATAAGATTGAGAGTAAACAAATTAAATTTATGGATAAGCGGTACAAGATACAATCATATTTGTAAAGATAAAAATTGTTTTTTATAGGATGCGCACTTTTGCTTTGATAAAAAAAAAACAGAAAAATGAAAATACGTCTGGTTTGATGCCAATGCATATTATGAATTGTAGTCATATAAATTTATTGAAATCATACATTCTTTATGGTAGCTGAGAGTAAAATTCAATTGCAAAATAAGGATCAAATATTAAAGTGAATGCAAACGTAATGTAGAAAAGTTCGCGTTTTGAACAAAATCGAGTTAGAAGCACGAGATACGTAATCAGAATGTGCTCGTTAGAACCAAAGAATCTTTAACAAAAGAGATTTCAGTATCATAAAATTACAGTTGTAATTTCATCTGATTCATTAGTCCCATAAAATCTGGTTAAGTCTTGTAAAATCCCTTAAAAACCCTTGAAATATAATGAAATTCTTCCAAATTTGACGATACCCTAAAAATGTTAATTAACCAATTTGAAATGTCTTGAAATCTTTATACTATGAGAAATATTTTCAAATTTTTAAGATTCCACTAAATCTTTTGAAACTGCTTTAAAATCCTGTTAAAAAATTTGGTCACACTCATAGAGGGGGTAGGTGTAAAAAGTTTTGTTCGAAATTGAACGCTTTGAGCCTATTCTTGCCTGGAAATTGATCTTTTTTATCGGCAAGACGATACTAATTCACGATGCTATTTGTTAATTTTATGAACAAATATTACAAAAAATGATACAAATAATTCATTAAAAAAATAAGGTGGATATCTATAGGCAAAGAAAAATTGTTGTTCGTTCATAAAATTGATAAAGTGTCCTGTACTTGCAAGACGTGACAACCAGCGAGAAGGAAAGGGAAAAGACGACACTACGAATCATTGTAAGGAGAGTACTCATGCATACACCGTTTGACGCTTATACCTATTTACTACTGCACCTTACTATTCGCTTGCGGTACGAGTGCGTTTCCTTATCTGCCAACGCCCTTCCTATGTGAACAAACGATCTATTTTGACAGCTGATCTGACCTATATGAATTAACACTTGATAATAATATTTGAATTACTTCTGCCGAATTAACAATTTCTTACTATTACGAAATATTTTCAAAATTATTAACTACAGAAAATAGACAGTTATAAAATACAGAAATAAATAAACTAAATTGGGCAAATTAATAATCAATAGTCAATCAAATTCAAATTATAAGTTAAAAATATTAAATCAAAGGGAATATTAAATCAAAGGATATCAAATCACAGCCAACATCCAATCAAAATTAGCAGTGCTTGCAAAAATGTTTTGAAACGGTAAACCGACCTGACCCATTATTTTTGATTAGGTATCAATGCACGTCACCCTTTAAACGGCACCAACAGACCTACATGTCTATCAGATTCAGACGCACCGGGACGGCATCGAATTACGGCACCATCGGACCTGATTTGACAATTTTCACTAAATCACCCAGACAGATCTACAAATCGTCGTCAAAGACCTTCAGATCTCCAGGCGACAGTAGACAGAACGCGAATTTAAGTGACATAACGAAGTACAGACGTGTAGCCATTTACATTCAAAAACAGCAGCGATCATCTCTTACCGTGAAGGATGAGTCGATTCTGCAAATCAGCTTAGTACACTCAGAATGAAAATGGCGAATCGGGCCCAGTGTAGTTCTCTATGAAGTGCGACGATCCAGGGAAAGGTATAAACCTGACAAGTTAAAGCCTATCCCAAAAAGGAGAAATCTAATCCTTGTCACTGCGTCAGTTATTAAAAATAAATGCTTTTCATCATTGATATTAAACGGTAACAAGGGTAGCCGAAAAAGGAAACACCCTGAATTAATAATATGTTAATCACGATCCCAATTAATAAGAAAACAAAACTCAGCTTCAGTAGCTCAAAATAACAATTTTGAAAGTTTGGAAGACGATATCCAATGGTTTTACAATTATCTCGAAGATTCTAAGAATTATTAAATAATGCACGGGTCTGTTTTTGCGAATAAATAACCAATGGATGGACAAAATAATGTTTTTAAGGTACCCTTAAAAAAATCTGCTAGACGCGCAGGTAAAAAGTCACAATCGAAACCAAAACAAGCTGAGATCGTACATCGTTTTGTCAATCCTCCGCGCTTAGAGCCTGTCTTAGAATTAAAAGAAATTACAAACGACAATGAATTTCATGCGATGTTCGATTCTTTGTTTGCTAGGGCTGAAGCGGTAGTATCAATAATACTCCGACGTTCAGGCCGCTCAACTTCAACCCTAGTTTATATCACGCGTGATGTCGGTTGTTCTTCTAAGAGGATAAACAACTAGTTGCCTAAAGTAATTTGTTGATTGTCATTTGTGAAATATAGCAAGCATTAATAGTTCGTGAAAAGCATTTAGCACGAACCACCAATGATTTTTCAAGGGAGTTTCCTTTTTTTGAACGAGCTAATTAAGGATCTGCACAATTTCACAAACATTTTGTCAGAAGTTTTTGAAGAAGTGGATCAATTTTGATTAGTCAAAACATGATTGTATTTTTAAAATTTATTCTAGGATTTCTCAAAATTGTCACGTGACTAATAAATATTTAAACCTTAAGCAAAATAAAGATTTAAATCATGCAGGAAATAAGAATCTAAGAGTCTAAGATTCTGTGAATCGGAATATTGATATTAAATGAAGGTATCACAACTATAAAATGAAACTGACGAACTCGGACTAAAACACTAAGGGCAACAGAACCAATACACTCGGTTTCGATCCTAACATCAACCCGATCCTAACATCACCGTTGAACCTCGATGCAAGGCAAGGAATTTTAACATTTCTCGAAAAAATCACACTACGGCAAGCTACACATCACATCCCTCATTTTAATGGAACTGTCTACATACGATCAGATAATCGAGCTCCTTTTATCAAGATAGTGCCCAGCAAACTAACAGGCGTGGCGAGGGTAAGTATAAGGGGTAAGAAATTGAATACTGTAGATTAATTGGTTAAACATTTAAAGAAACTTTTTGCACCTGCGAAGAGATTTCAATGGCATTTTCAGAAAATCATGAAATTTACGAAAACAATTAAAGAAACGGCTAGTGATTGTTATGATAGAACGCAGGGACTTTTGAGTAGCGCAACGCACGCTTTTCTAGAAAAATACACGGGCGATCACTTTAAAGGCACACACAATTTGGCGCAAGTTAAGAAAAGCGAACTAATGATTAAGCCAGTTAGGAATATAGCCTTGACGGCTTTCATTCGCGGACTTTTGTATGAAATCGTGACCTTCGTGGTTACAAGTCGTTTAAAGGACTTACCGGAAGCATACGAGTATGATTAACATGTCGAAGAAGTGACGAAGTATAAATCCAATTCAGACATATCGATTCCCACCAATAGGGGTGGCATAGCAACCCTCCTAGGATGTGATAAATAAAACTGATAAGGCGAAAGGAGGCCGACCTCCTAGCCAATGACCTGACTATGAGGAAAAGTTTTTCCATTCCGAGCAGAATCGTATTCATAACGTACCTGGTATGAAGAATGACATGCTTGAATCTGTTTACCCTTTGTCAATGATTCAGCAAATACCTGGATACCATCCTGGCTATCCCTGCCCGCCTTTCCCATACCTAGAGTATCATTTTTCATATCCATATTACCCATAAATGCCGCATGTGGATTCTGAAAGAAAGAAAAAGGACGCCAATTTGTCAGTGGCGCCAATCCCGTTTGTAGACGAAGATCCAAGGAAGAAAAAAGAAGATTCAAATCGGAAATTAAACCGTTGTTTCGCAGATGAAGGATTCAACCACGAACTCGTCAAGCAATCGCGCTAGATATATCAAATCCCGAAGTACGAGAGGGGTACCTACGCCGCATCAAGACTCTGGACAGAATATATTTTATGCAAAACCGGACGATTTTCGTATCATTCTCTGCCTGTTTGGGGGACGCGAAGTTCTCGTTTGTCGGAGGGGGTATTTTGCCGGCCGGCCGCCGAAAAAGTATTCTTTTACGGAGTGCGCGCATGCGCTTTTGGTCCAAGCAACGACACACTCCCGTCTCTCTCTTTTGACGCATGCGCGGTACATATGACTGATATTTGTAGACTGTACAATACAGTTGTGCCGGTCGGCAACACGCAGCAACACGTGTGTCAGATTGCACGAAAGCCCGCGAGTCTTTTGTCAACCGATAACAAAGACAAAATAGACCAATTTTCCACAAAGGATATACATTAAAAAAAATACTTTTATTTTTAAATAAGAGATATCAATTTTCAACCAAATAGTTGAAGTTTCATCCAAAAAAGATCAACTTTCAACCAAGAATGTTATAGTTAAATTTTTAGTTTCAAACAAATTAATTTTCAAACAAAAAGAATTTTCAACAAAATAGTTCTTTTCAACCAAAGTGATGAATTTTCTACTAAAATTATAAATCTTCTAGTGGAATAACTTAATTTCAAACCAAAAAGATAAATTTTCAATTAAAATGATTTTATGAGTTTAGAAAAATTTGAACCGAAGAGATGAATTTTCGACTCAAATTAAGGAATATAACTTGCAAGAAGAAGCTGAAAATGATTGTTATACTTATTATCAAAGATTGAATTTTTCCTAGTTGAAGTGAAACATTTTAAAAAAATTTACACAAATGTACCATACAATGACTAAGCCGCTTGTGTGAATGCAGAATTTAAAAATCACTGCTAAGCCCGTATACGTCTGTACAAAAAGCATCTAAGCCAACGATAGTTTAAGTCGTGACATGGCCCGAGAAATTATCTCATAAGTTTATTACCTTCTTACATAACCCATGAACTTTACTGTAAGAAAATAATTAATCTAAGTAGGATGGAAATGACGGTTCATTTTTAACCGAGAGAAAGTACTACGGAACCCGAGAAAACACGGTTTCTCATGACCGTCTGCACTCGACGCGGAACTGAGCTGGACCGCGACTTCATTGATAATTAAATTTAGAAATTGGCCAGGAACGAGGTTTTCAAACGGTAGTTCGACCCGAACCCTTATATTTTATTAGTTATCAACAGACGTCGCCCTTCAAACCGCACCACCGGCATGCGTTTCGACCAAATTCAGACGAACTGGGGCGTAAAGACGTGTAGCCGTTTCAATTCGAAACCAGCAGAGATCATTTGCTACCGCCAAGGATCTTTAGATTCTGTGAATCAGCTTACTGGGCACAGAATAGAAATGGCGAATCGGTCTCAGTGGAGTTGTCAACCAAGTGCAACAGTCCAGGGAAAGGTGTGAACCTGACAAGTTACATCCTTTCCCCCAAAAGGAGAAATCTAATCCTTGCCCACTCCTTCCTTCGCCCTCGCGAATGAAGTTTGACAGTGGCTATAAGTTAGGGTAACCTGAATAAGAAATCGCTTATGTTTTCTTGAATCATTTGGAATTTTACTATGTGTTTTCTATTCCATTTTCCTTTAATTTGAATGCATTAGAATCGAAACTAGAGTCAGTGCGTCAGCTATCCAAAAGAAAACACCTTTTATCATTGAGATTCAACGGTAACAGGGCAGCTGAAAAAGAAAACATCTTGAATTAATACGATGGCGATCTCGATCTCACCAAATTGAACAAATTAATCAAATTATTTTGACAGCTTGTACCGTCGGTGTATTGTAGTAATTAGAGCTCGTTCACAGGTTTTTAATATTAAAATCATGATCTCTTACGTAAAACTTCGTTACTTGCATTAACCTAAAATTTAAAAAAATTGGAATTCAAATGAAAATTCAAAGAAAAAAATATAATGATGTTTTAATGTTTTAATTCAATTTTGATCCAACTTCATGCTACAAGGATTATTATCTTTTATTTTACAATTTTTTTCATTGAATTAATTGTACAGTCTGCACTAAATCGTAATTTGAAAAAACCAGGATACTTGACTATTGCAAAAATTTCACAATTGGATGTTGATAACGCAATATATTCTTGGTTTGACAAGATACAAATTCGCCATTTTCTACAAGCAATCGAATTTCTTTATCGACGGGAAAATAGTATCTTCGAAACTCGAATTGCCGGTTCTGATTTGGCTCGGGAATAAGCCGAATATATCCAAGTTATCCACGTGCATATCCTAGTACTTCACAAAAAGGAGTCCTGTCTGGAGGACAACTGGACCTGCCATGAAGAGGAGGCTACTAAGGAGAAAGCCGGGCAGGTGCATTTTATCTGACACAAGAAGAAGAACCAGGATAGCGTTTACCACTAGGATTCCATTCTGACTCTAATGAATCGTTATATTCAAAAGCTTTAATAAAAGTGTTTGGGAAGATTGGGTGATTTGTGCCTACTGGACAACACCTTACTTCATCTGTAGTCAAAGTATCAACTGCGCCGCTTATTATATTTATTTTTATTCGCGAATTACTTTCATTTGTCCTAAATGTTCCATGAAGAGTCCCACTATAATCCAATATTGCAAAAACGTCACCGCTGGATGTTGATAATACAATATATTCTTGATTTGCCCCAAGCACGTAGTTCGCATGATCTATTCTCATTCGAATTGGTTCATAGGCAGGAAAAACGTATCTTCGAAATTCAAATCGCTGGTTCTGGTTTGTACAAGGAATAAGCCGAACATAG
>CAKNWT010332845.1:0-11330 GCA_932066315.1 Andricus coriarius
TAGGTAAGTCTCTCTCTCTGAAAGAAAAAAAATGTGGAACTGTTTCTGGTTGCAGAGTTGGGCTTACAGTTTGACTGTTTGCCCAATGGCGCCCCCATTCCTGGTGTGCCGCGTTCTGGAACTTCTTCTTCTCCTCATCGTCTGGTTTCTCATGTCACGTCTTCTCCTGCCAGGTCTTCTGCTGCCAGGTCTTCTCCTGCCAGGTCTACTCCTGCCAGGCCCTCTTCTGTACGCATACTTGGATATGAAATTCAAGAAGTTGAGTCTATCCGGCTTATTCCCAACGCAAATCCGAACCGGTCATTCGAAGTTCGAAAATACACTTTCTCTCGAAATGAACAAATTCAATTGAAAGGAAAACATCAGATACGTCAGCCCATGCCAACTGAAGAAAAAATGGTATTATCAACGTCCAATGGTGACATCTTTGCAATCTTTGCAGAAAATAATAGAAATCTTCGTGGAATGTATACAATAAGATACTATACTGGATCTCAGGTTGAAAAAAGGGTGAAATTAAACATGAACAGTGGTGCGATTGAAGATATGACTCTAGAAGAAATCAAGGAAATTCCCTTAGGTCCTGCAATATCAAGAAATTTTAAAATAGTACTTGTGAGCGACTTGGGTCGTGTTTCGTCCCAACCATTACTTTAAATAAAATTAATAATTACAATAATTACAAAAATTAGTAATTACAATAAAAATTGAATGTATGCTTGTTCTCAATGCCTCAGTTGTTTTTTTTTGGAAACAAATGAAGAAAAGTTTTTTTTTATTCCCTTACAATGAAATCCCGTGAAATACTTTCTTTTAATTGTCTAATACCTTCAATCGGGAATTTCTTTATTTTGATGGCGAAATGATTTTCTATCTTTGATAAATTTGCGACCAAAAAGACGATCAAAGCTCTATTCTTTTTTATTAAGAGATCCTGCAGTGTCTTCTCTTCATGCCAGGTCAAGGTCTCCTCCTGCCAGGCCTGATTCTTTATACTTAGAATCCCTTACCAAGTGAAGAAAAATTGGTACTATCAACGTTGATTTTTCAACAAAATAGTAGAACTTTCAATCAAATCCTTGAACTTTCAGCTTACAAAGAAGCATTTTTTACCAAATACGAAAATTTTCAAAAAAAAAAAAAAAAAAAAAAAAAGATTAAACTTAAGCCGAAATAGTTCCATTTTTGACTAAATATTTGAATTTTTTGTAGATAGTTGAATTTGTATCCAAGAAAAATGAATTTTCAACCGAAAGGTTTGCTATTAAAATAGATGAGTTTTCAATACACGAGGAAAAATTTTCTATCCCAGAAGATGAATTCTTTAAAAAACCAAAAAAGATGCCTTTTTTAAAGAAAAATGAATCTACAATAAAATTATTAAATTTTTAACCAAATGGTTACATTTCCTAATCGAAAAGATAAATTCCTAACCAAAGATGGAATAGTAAAATTCTCAGCTTGAAAATTTAATTTTTTACCAAGAAAAACAACAAATTACCAAGCAAACAGTTAACTCTCCGACCAAAGATATGAAGCTTTAACTAATAAAATTAAGTAATGAAAAAGGAGTTCAACTCTCAATCAAGGAACTAAATTTTCAATCAAAAAAGAAAAATTCCTAATAAAAAACGTAATGACTTATATTTGAATAATAATCAAAGTTTTTCAAATTCAAAACACATTAATTAAGCCAAAAGTAGAAACTTAAAAAAATAGTTTAATCTTCAACCAGTACAGATTAATTTGTAAACCAAAAAGATTAATTTTCTACCAAAGAAAACGATTTTTCACCCAAAAATAGGTAAATTTTCATTAAAATTTTGGAATTTCAACGAAAAAAAAAACTTATTTTCTGTACGAAATAGGTGAATTTTCAACCAGCAAATACGAAATTTCAACAAAATTCTTAGTTTTTAACTTTCAAACAAGGAGTTGAATTATAGACCTAAAAGTACGACTTTTCAATAAAAACAAACAATGATTGATATTTCAACTCTAATGAAATGTAAATATGTGAATACCTTGACGCCTAGAATTTAAGAGATAACGGCTATACGATATATGATTCACAGAACTATTTATCTATAGAAGGAAAACCTAGAACATTCGATAGTCACATTGTTAATCGAAGTTTTCATAGTTACATTCATTAGTTTGTCCTGTAATTTGAAAATATGAAGATCTATTCTCTCATCTTATCCTCTTTTATTATCGTCAATTCTATTGGTGAATATAATTATGCAATATATAAATTATTTTTAAGCAAATTCTATAGGCAATTTAATCTACATTCTATCCCAAATGCTTTTTTTCAAAATTGATTTGAGTTTGTCTGAAATAAGAACGAATTTAATATCAATTTAATTCGGGGGTGTTGAAAAACTCAATTTCCGAAAGTGACCCTAATAATTCGAAACTAGTACCATATGTGCACGCGCACATATGGTACTCTCCATATGTGCACTCCTAAGGGGTTGATTTTCAAATAAAGAGCTACATTTTTAATCAAATGATGAATCTTCAATTAAATAATGAACCTTCAACCCAAGAAATGGAGAGTACGAACCTATTTAGTGCCTCTGTACTTTTACTTCTCTAAAAATGTTTTGGGATTTTACACGGGGAGGAATGTGACAATATTTTTTTACCCTCCTGCGTATAATATAAAATGTAATTCTATGTTTCTTGTTGCAGACTTGAGTTCACAGTCTGAATGTTCACCTGATGGCGCTTCCATTACTGATGTTCCGCGTTCTGAAACTTCTTATTATCCTGAGAGAGAGCATTCTCCTGAAAGGTCTTATCCTCCTGCCAGAACTGATTTTTGGGGTTCTTCTGACAGGATTTCTCTTCCTGTGGAGTCATCTCTTCGTGTCTGGTCAAGGTCTCCTCATGCCAGATCGAAGTCTCCTGCTGCCAGTCAACAAGGTTATTCTTTTTGACAAAAAAATTAATTTTTTGTGTGTGGCAAATGCAACTATTTTTCTAGAAAATTCAACTACTTGATAGGAGATTTACATTGTTTGAAATACTTTTAATTTCCGGTCAAATATGACGAATGAGAATACATATGGAAAATGTAATTGTATGTTCCTTGTTGCAGATTTGCGTTCACCGTTTGACTGTTTACCTAATAACGCCCCCATTATTGGTGTTCCGCGTTCTGGAACTTCTTCTCTCGAACGAAAGAATTCTCCTGAAAGTTCTCATCCTCCTGTCAGATCTGATTCTCTCGTTTCTCCTGCCACGTATTCTCCTGCCAGGTTTTCTCCTGCCAAGTCTTCTCCTGCCGATTCTTCTCTGCATTTCAGGTCCAGGTCTTCTCCTGCCAGACCTCATTCTGCGGGTTCTCTTGTCAGGTCTGCTCCTCCTGCTGAGTCTTCTCTTCGTACCAGGTTTAGGTCTCCTCCTGCCAGGCCTTCTTCTTTGCGCATACTTGGATATGAAATTCAACGAGTTGACTCTATTCGGCTTATTCCTAACACAAATCCTAACCGGTTATTTGAAGTTCGAAAATACATTTTTCCTCAAAACGAACAACTTAAATTGAAAGGACAATATCAGCTACTTTGTCCCATACCAACCGAAGAACAAATGGTATTATCAACATCCAATGGTGACATCTTTGCAATATTTTTAGAAAATAATAGACGTCTTCGCGGTATATATACAATAAGATACTATACTGAATCTCAGGCTGAAAAAAGGGTGAAATTTAACATTAACAGTGGTGCAATTAAAGATATGACTCCAGAAGAAGTCAAGGAAACTCCCTTGGGCCGAGCAATCGCAAAAAAATTTAAAATAGTACTTGTAGACGACTTGGGTCGTATTTCGTCCAAACCATTACTTTAATTAATTCAAAAATTTAAAACTCGAATATGATATTAATTTGGATCCGAAGTCAGATATAATTTGTTTATAACATTAGAGAAAAATTTTTAATCTAAAATATTATAAATTAATTCTACTTAATAGTTACGGTAATCTTGTAAGACCTATTTTACGTAATTTGAAAATATTTATGTAAATCAGTGCCCATTAAAAAAGTTAAATAAAGAACAATCAATTTACAACAAACAAAAAAATGTGCCAAATTTTTATCTGATTCATCAATTTGATCAAACACGTGTTTTAGCGAATTTAGTAATGATTTTTTTTCCCTGGAACTCACTCTAATTAAATGTAAATATCTGAGTGCTTGACGTTTAGAATTTAAGAGATAACGGCTATACCATATATGATTCACACAATTATTTATTTATCGAATAAACCACTAGAACATTCGGCAATCATATTTTTAATCGAATTGATAATAATTACATCAATAAGTTTTTTCACTGATTTGAAAATATGAGGTTCTATACTGTTATCTTATTGTCTGCCATTATCCTCAATTCTATTGGTGAATATAATTATATAATATGTAAATTATTTTTAAGTAAATTTTTTAAGCAATTCAATCTACATTCTATCTCAAATGCTATTTTTTCAAAATTCATTTGAGTTTTTCCGAAATAAGAAGGCATTTAATTTTAATATATTCCGGGGGTGTGTTGCAAAAATCAAATTCAAAAAGTGCCCCTATTAATTCGAAACTGGTACCATATGTGTACGTGCACATATGGTACTCACCATATGTGTACGTGCACATATGGTACGCTCCATATGTGCACTCCTAAGGGGTCTTATCTCTATACTCCTATGTTTCTTGTTGCAGACTTGAGTTCACAGTCCGAATGTTCACCTGATGGCACTTCCATTCCTGGTGTTCCGAATTCTGAAAATTCTAATCATCTTGAGAGAGAGCATTCTCCTGAAAGGCCTTATCCTCCTGCCAGATATCATGTTCTCTGTTCTTCTGTCAGTTCTTCTCTGGTTTCTCCTGCCACGTATTCTCCTGCTAGGGCTTCTCCTGCCAGGTCTTCTTGTGCCAGGTGTTCTCCTGTCAGATCTTCTCCTGCCAGGTCTCCTCCCGCCAGGTCTTCTCCTTTCAGGGCTTCTCCTGTCAGATCTTCTCCTGCCAGGTCTCCTCCTGCCGAGTCTTCTCTTCGTGTCAGGTCAAGGTCTCCTCGTGCCAGATCTAGGTCTTCTCCTGTCAGGCCTTCTTCTCTATACATATTTGGATATAAACTGGAACAAGTTGGATTTATTCGGCTTATTCCCAACGCAAATCGGAACCGGCGATTCGAAATTCGGAAATACTTTTTCCCTCAAAATAAACAAATTCAATTGAGAGGAAAATATCAGCACCTTGAGCCTTTGCCAACCGAAGAAAAATTGGTATTATCAGCGTCCAATGGTGATATCTTTGCAATATTGGAGAGAAATAATACACGTCTTCGCGGAATATATAGAATAAGATACGATAATGGATTTCAGGTTGATAAAAGGGTGAAGCTGAACATTCACAGTGGTGCGATTGAAGATATGAATCCAGAAGAAATCAAGGCAATTCCCCTAGGACGGCCAATCTCAAACAATTTGAAAACAATACTCGTTGGCGACTCGAGTCCGACTTCCATCCAGACAATTAATTTTTTTATTTAAGCAAAAATGTAAAACTCGAATATAAAACTGTTTGTAATCCGCAGTGGTAATTTCAATAAAAATTTAATTTTGGATCATTCAAAATGACCTAGTCTCTCTTTCTTGGAAACAGATGAAAAAAGTTCCTTTTTATTCCCTTGTGAAAATTTTTAAGGACGAAAATAAAAAAGTAAAATTCATCCCTGCGATTTCATTAAATTATAAAATTTTAAAAATATATTGCTAACCTTACTGACAATAATTTTAAATATTTGAATAAATTAACTAATTCATTTCCTGCAGTAAAAAATAGTTTTTTCAACAGTTTTGATATAATAATTAACATATGAGGATTTTTCAGCATTATTTAGCTTTTAATATATTATTAGCTCGAAATTACGGAAAAAGAAGATTTGAAGGAATTTTGAAATATTTCTAGAGAAAATTAAAAGTGATTAAAATAAATGTCTAAAAAGAAATTAAAAGATTTTAAAGAAGAATTTTGCAATTTTATAATAATTGTAAAGTACACAAATTTGAAAAAATTCGAAACGTAGATTTTTGAAGATTTCGAACAGAAACTTAGAAGCTTTTTAACAATTCTGAGAGGTTTAAGAACAACAATATAATTTTCATAAGATTCCTGAAAAATGTTTGAATAATTTTTTATTAAAAAAAATTACTTTGAAGATGTATTTGAAAAATATTTCAAAACAATTCAAATTTTTTCAAAATGGCAATTTTTAAAGATCCTCCTCAAATTTCAGGAAAAATTCGATACATTTAGAAAATTTGGAACAATTTTCAAAATATGTAACAATTTGATAATATGTAAAAAAATTAAATCAATATTTTCAAAAATTTCTAAATAAAAGCTTGAAGCTTTTGAAGGTTATTAAAACGTTTGGAGGGAAAAACCAATATTTTTAAGGTTTCTGGGAAAATTTTTAATTAATTTGTATTCTCAAATTTCAATTTTAAGAGAAAGTTTAAGAAGATTTTAAAAGATTTCCAAAATTATTTTCAAAAAAATCTGTATAATAGTAAAGCTATTTTTAAGGTTTGAAAAATTTTAGGAATAATTTGATTCAGGAATCCTGGGAACATTATATTTATATAAACTAAAAAATAAATAAGCGAAACAAAAAAATAGTTATTTCAAATTTTTATTTTGTAATAACTTTTTTCCCCCTTGAATTATAATTTGGTACAGTTTTTTTTCTTGTGGCTGTAAAAAGGTTATTCTTTTTGGCGAAAAATTAATTTTTTTGTGTGGCAAATGCAAATATTTTGCTGGAAAATTCAACTATTTGATTGAAAATTAACTGTGTTTAAAAAAATTTGTATTTCGGGGTAAAAACTAAACAATATTGAACAAAGCTTATCTTTTTGGGTTCGAAATTCAACATTTACGATAGCAAATTTTTTCTTTATTGACTAAAAAATTTGAAAAATTGTTGATCCTGAATTTCTTGCACATATTTTGTGCGTCTATTTCCATTTTAAACTATTCAACCCATTAACTTTTTTTATATTTTCGGCATAAGCTATAAATTTCAACAACCTATCATAATATATATTATAAAAAATTACTCTTGTTCAATAATTGGTTTATAATATTATAAAAATCATTTATCACCCTAAAACATTAAAAATTATTTTTATAAAATAATTATTACAGTAATTTACGACCAAGTTTTATTGCAATTTTATTAAAGTATAATAACATATTTTGTAGCAATCGTACCAATCAAGAAGAGATTATATAAATTTTTTATATAAAAAAGGAATATCGCTAAAACGTAAAAGATAATAAAAATCGTGATATCAAGTTTAACCAGTTTCCAAATTATGTTTTTTTTTTTATTAAAACTGACTCTAATGAAATGTAAATATCTGAGAAGGTTGATCTCGACGCCTGCAATCTACGTTAATTATATAATAATTATATAATCTATGTATTTATATAAAAAAGCAACAGAATATTCTGCAGATATATTGGTAATCAAAATCTTTTTAACTAATTAATCAGTTTTCCCCCGCATTGCAAAATATGAAGATTGCCCATACTCTCAGCTTATCCTTGGCGGTCATCCTCAACTCTATTGGTGAATATAATTTAACAATATTTAGATAAATTTGAGGACATTTTTTTTAACGACATAATCATCATTCTATCATTATCTGTATTTTTGTTTAAACATTCGAGAACATTCCGTTGAAGTGAGTACGCCATATTGTCCTGCTTATACTCATGCGATTCCTTTTCATGGCATGAAGGTACGTCAGTCTCTCGCCGGAAGAGAAAAATATGGCAGAAGAGAAAATTGAAATCCAGTTGAATATGCCGCAAGATAATACACATGGAGAATTTAATCCTATTCTTCTGGTTGCAGAGTTGGGTTCACAGTTTGAATGTTTACCCAATGGCGCCCCCATTCCTGGTATTCCACGTTCTGGAACTTCCTCTACTGATAGACAGCATTCTCCTGAAAGTTCTCATCCTCCTGCCAGACCTGATTCTCTGGTTTCTCCTGCCATGGCTTCTCCTGCCACGTCTTCTCCTGCAAGGTCTTCTCCTGCCAGGTATTTTCCTGCCATGTCTTCTCCTGCCAGGTCTTCTCCTGTAGAGTCTTCTCTGCATGTCAGGTCGAGGTCTCCTCCTGCCAGACTTCATTCAGCGGCTTCTCTTGGCAGTTCTTCTCCTCTAGAGTCTTCTCTTCGTGCCAGGTCCAGGTCTCCTCCTGCCAGGCCTTCTCTTTTACGGATAAGTGGATACGAAATTCAACAAGTTGAGTCTATTCGGCTTATTCCGAATACAAATCCGAACCGGTTGTTCGAAGTTCGAAAATACACTTTGCCTCAAAATGGACAAATTCAACTGAAAGGAAAATATCGGGTACTTGAGCCCATGCCAGCTGAAGAAAAAATGGTGTTATCAACGTCCAATGGTGACGTCTTTGCAATAATGGAGAGAAATAATAGACTTCTTCGTGGAATGTATACGATGAGACACTATAGTGGATCTCCGATTGAAAAAAGGGTGAAATTAAACATTAACAGTGGTGCGATTGAAGATATGACTCCAGAAGAAATCAGGGATACTCCCTTGAGCTCCGCAATCTCAAAAAATTTTAAAATAGTACTTGTAGACGACTGGGGTTGTATTTCGTCCCAGCCATTGATTTAATTTCAGATTCTCTTTTTTTGGAAACAGATAAAGAAAAGTTTATTTTTTATTTCCTTATAAAAATATTGATGGAGAAAAAGAATTGTGTAGGCTTATAATGATTTTTGAAATAAAATTATATTTTTTAGATTGTCTTAGGCCTTACATCGGAATTTCTTTTTTTAATGGTAAAATGGTTTCCTATTTTTGATAAATTTTCGACCAAATTTTCAACAAAATAGTTGAATTTTCAACAAATAATTGAATTTTCAACAAATAATTGAATTTTCATCATAAAAATTGAATTTTCAACCAAATGAATTTTCAACTAAATGGTCAAATTTTAAAACAAGAAAGATTGAACGTTAACGAAAAACAGTTGCATTTTAAACCAAATACTTGAATCTTCAAACCAAGAAGTTTTATAACAAGAAGGTTGAATTTTCAATCCAAAAGGAGGAATTTGATATAAAAAAAAATCTGATAAGAAAAGATCACTTTTCAAGGAAATAATTACATTTTCAACCAAATAGTTGCATTTTCAATGAAATTATTACATTTTTCACCAAATTATTAAATTTTTAACCAAATTATTTAATTTTCAGCAAAATTATTAATTTTTTTACAAAATCATTAAATTATCAACAATAATTAAATCAAGTGATTGAATTTTCAATAAAAATAAAAGAAATTTTAAACAAAAAATATAATAGTTGATATTTCAATAATAACAAAAAGTTTTAAATTGAAAACAGTTAAATTGAATTAAAAAGACAAACTTTTAAAAAAATGTTTAAATTCTCAACCAACACAGATAATTTTAAACAGAAAAGATTATTTCTTACCGAAAAAAGAAGAATTTTTGATAAAATCCATGAATTTTTAACCAAATAATTAATTTTTCAACAAATAGTTAAATTTTCAACAAATAATTGAATTTTCATCTTAAAAATTGAATTTTTAACAAAATATTTGTATTTTTAAGCAAATAGTTGAATCTTCAAAACCAGAAATTTTATAATAAGAAGGTTGAATTTTCAATCCAAAAAGACGAGTTTTTCATTACACTTTCAGCCAAATAGTTAAATTTTGGACAAAATAGTTGAATTTTCAACCTACAAAAATGAATTTTCTACAAAATGGTCAAATTTTCAAAGAAAAAAGATTAAATTTAAACCAAAAACAGTGCCATTTTTAACCAAATAGTTGAATTTTGAACAAAATTATTAAATTTTCAGCAAAATCAATCAATTTTCAACAAAATTATTAAATTTTTTACGAAATCATAAAATTGTTAAGAATCATTACATTTTCAACAATATAGATGAATCTTCAACTAATCTTCAAAAATAATAGTTGATATTTCAACAATAACAAAAAAATTTTAATTTAACTAAAAAGATAAAATTTTAACCAAATATTTCAATTCTCAACCAAAACAGATAATTTTAAACAGAAAAGATTATTTCTTACCGAAAAAGACGAATTTTTGATAAACTACATGAAATTTTAACCAAATAATTAATTTTTCAACAAATAGTTTAATTTTCGACAATTAATTGAATTTTCATCTTCAAAATTGAATTTTTAACAACATATTTGTATTTTTAAGCAAATAGTTGAATCTTTAAAACCAGACATTTTATAATAAGAAGGTTAAATTTTCAATCCAAAAGGATGAGTTTTTCATTACACTTTTAGCCAAATAGTGAAATGTTTGACAACATAGTTGAATTTTCAAACTACAAAAAATGAATTTTCTACAAAATGGTCAAATTTTCAAAGAAAAAAGATAGATATAATATTATCAACAATAATCAAATTTTTAACAATAGAGATGAATCTTCAACTAATCTTCAAAAAATAATAGTTGATATTTCAACAATAACAAAAAATTGTTAATTCAATTAAAAAGAGAAAGTTTAAACAAAATATTTAAATTTTCAACTAACACAGATAATTTTAAACAGAAAATATTATTTCTTTCCGGACAAAGACGACTTTTTGATAAGCTACATTATTTTAAAAAAAAATTATTTTTTAGTTTAAGAAATGAAATTTCAACAATACAGTTCCTTTGCAACCAAATTTTCGGTTCAAAATATAAATTTTCTACTAAAGATATGATCTTTGACCAATACAGATTAATTTTAAACCAAGAAAATTCATTTCCTACCAGAAAAGACGAATTTTCACCCAAAAATATGATTATTTTACTAAAAAAAAAAATTTCAACAAACTACATAAATTTTTATCTAAGCAGTTTAGTTTTACCCGAATTTAGTTTTAAGCAAAAATTTAATAGTTCAATCGAAAGATTTTTGAGCCTTAATTTTTTTTCAAATACTTTGTTCCAGGGAATTTAAACATATTGCAAAAAGTGGCGCATTTGGAAAGTTAAATAAAAAACAATAATTTTTTAATAAATAAAGTGATTTTTGTTTATTCTCAAAAAGAAGGCATTAAGGTGTAGAGATAAGCACAGGTCGAAAATTGTTTTTTTTTCTTGTTTTATTATGTTTTAATCTCGCAGTTTCTGAAGAATTAAAATAAAATCATATTTAGGCTTATTTTTTTATTGGCTGCTCAAATAGGTGCCAAGTTTTAACGTTATTTTATTAAAAAATAA
>CAKNWT010332846.1:0-14905 GCA_932066315.1 Andricus coriarius
CTCTTTTCTAATATTGTACTTAGTGTATGTTCTAGACGTATTTTCGGCTAAATCCGATAACTCGAATATTCGATAACTCGAAGTTTTTTTGGCTTCCCTTGGTGGTTCGAGTTATCGAAGTTCGACTGTATATGATTATGTGCAGCAATCTCAAATGGATCTTTTGAGAAATATTCAGAAAATAGAATTCAATTGATTACTAAAATACTCAAATATCTCTCCCTTGAGTAAATTCCCAATCCGTCACTTTTACCGTCAAATAACGGTTTAAATTTTAATGTAAATTTTTATTGCAAACATTAATCTCACTTAACTGTTGTTTATTTAATCATCAAGTGTAGTTATAAAATGGTTAGGGCTACTTTCTATATCCTATCAGTATTGGAATCAACTTATATCGTTAATTGCAATTTACTGGACAGGAAAAAGTAAACGCAAATTGAACGAATGCCTCGATGAAAATAAATATCAATGAGATAATTTTAAAATGCAAGATTACCATTACTAAAAATTAGTATTATTTTTAGTAAATTTAAGATCTTACACTAAAATCAGCCAACTGCATAATTAAATTCGGAATATTCATGAACCTAAGTCCCTGTTACCCTGTCTACGCCTAGTTGATGAAGTAGTGCTGTGCGTTCTTTCCCTTTCGGAAGAGCTTCCCCTTCCGGAATCTACGTTAAAGCCTACGCTACTTCTTCGCGGGAAATTGGTTTTGTTCAGAAATGAGCTTCTTTTCTCTTCCAAGTCCGACTCTATTTCTTTAAGTAAACTATTTTGATCCCCTATGTTTTGGTTTAAACAACGGGCAGGTTGGTGCATGCTTTGTTGGGTGTATGTAGAATACCGACCGAGAGTTTGATCTCTTTTATAAGTTCAGTTTATTATCCAGATTCGTATAGTTATTCGACCCGAATTCAGACTTGCGGCTCACCCTTCGCCTATAAATTGGTTTCTTTGGTGCTGCGCCTAAGGAAACCTTTCGTCGGCTTGCTTCGTCGGTGTCCCGAATTGTTGGAACAGGGTTCGTATCTTCTCTAATCATCGGCAAATCCAACGGTGGGTCAGGGAATTTGTATTCGATATCCGGCTTTTGGGATTGTGACGGAGGGTTCTGTCGATCTGGTAATGTGGAAATCCCGAAGAAATTTGCATAGTTGAACAAAAGGTTGGGGGCTTCGAGTCTAGGCGCAAATGCCGACGGTCTGATTCTCGGGGTCGAGACTACTCTGGCACTAAGAAAAAATAAATGTTTTGCTATGTACTTTTCGAAAAACAGGGAGAAGAAAAAAAATATCTTTATTTTTCTCCTAAGTATCGTTGACGATTTTGCTAAGTTATTCCATTGCTTGTGGAGAGACGGGATTACTCGCTTATTTAAAATTAGATTTTATATGAATCTACTTTTATTTAATTTTTCCGGAATTCAGAAAAAAAAATGTATTCCATTTTTAAATTCTGAAAGAAAATGATTTTAATTTGCAGTCAGAGAACAACAAATTTCATTTTGTTTAACTATTTATTTTACCAGTAAATTTCTTAATTAGTCCAATTTGAAAAAAATATGTCTTGTTTAATTTAAATTTGTTTGTTAAAAAAAGGGATTTTAACTATCACCTTTTCCCACCAAGATCCAGATCTCTTTTAGTTTAACCTGCTTTGGAATATTTCCATTTTCGTTCAGAATGCTGAAAGAAAAATACATGTGGAACTCAAAGACCGCTTATACAAGGCTAACTATGTTTTGGCCAAGCTGTGTGTTTACATACGGTCGCGTAAGTAGGTTGGGCAAATTGTCAAGGGCGCTCGTAGCGGCCACGGGACGTTTTAGGATAGCCGAGAACAATTTCGTATTATTGTATGAAAATATCGGAAGTCATTCAATTTATTACAGCCTCTTCCGAAATTTTCATATCGAATTCTTTGGTTTTGTCAAACAAAATTGTCTGGTATTTGCGTTAAATGACCATAATTTTTCTTGGAAATATCCAAAATTTCCACTTTTTCCCATATTTTACAAGTATATTTCCTTTTGGATGTGATTATTGTGATAAATGTCGGAAAATGTACACTTCACTTCTGGTTATTCCGAGATTTTCCACAAAAGTACTAAATTTCGAATTTTATTTAATTCTTGTGTGTGTTATTCTGTGCATTTGCTGAAACTCTCACAAAATGTATTATTTTTCGGTTATCTCAAAATTTTCCGCTGAATGCGTGTAATTTATTTTGTCTCTAGGCCTGGCCTCTCCTCGAGACTTTTGCGATGGTCTCTCACGATCTCCAATTTATCCTTGTGACCTTTAGTCTCCCTCAGGTATATACGGGGTAATTTCCGGTTAAAATTAATTTCAGTTTTTAATCATTCATGTTAAGTTCGGGCGCCATTTTATGACGGGGTAATTCTCCAACCTAGTTTAAGATTACGCGCTTCATTGCAAAATTTATTTTCAGAATTATTCAAACAACTTTTAATTCATAATTTTTCGATTTTCTTCCTCAAACTTTACTTTCTAGTATATTGTGTCCAAGAACAATCAACCGTTATCCTAGCTAGAAAGCAATCAAAATTACCCACAATCTTAACACTTTACAAATTTAAAACCCGACGACTAACTGAAGGCATGTTTGACTCTAAACTCTAGATACTGCTTTCTCAAATTTCAAATTTTCGAAGATCAATTAAATAATCAATCAGATAACTGAATTATAAAAACAGTTACTGGAAATTTCTATTTTGCATTTGTTGAGCAATTTTCCCCCTTAAATTATAACATTGTTAAGATTGTTTTTCTTCTAGGATTGAATAATCCGTTTTGGCTAAAAATTCAACTCATTGCTTGGAAATTCGTCTTTATGGTTTGAAAGTTCATCGCTTTTGGCAGAAATTTAATCTATTTTGGTGAAAAATGAAACTTTTTAGGTAAAATTTGGGTACATCCAAAATCCAAATACAGGGATGGGTGTTGCAAAAAATATAATAGTTTCTTGAAATTGTTGTTTTATTAACTATTGATTTATGTAACAATTATAATGTTAAATGTTGTAGTACAAGAAGTATTGAAAAAATAATTAATAAATACAATTTCAATGAGTTTTGCGATCGATTCATGTTTGATCGATTCTTTGACCTCGATTGTCCCAGAGATGATGCTATTCGTCTTCATCCCATTCATCAGATCCATACTCTTCTGGAGGGAATTCATATAATTCTCCTTCAACCTCAAATTCATTCTTCCTGGTGAATCGAACTGTCCCGAGTGATTGCAAATCGTAGTATTGGTGTTTAGTGCCATGAAATAGATGTCCACCGCGGCGGAGTTGGAACCTTGCTTCGTCAGTCGTAAGATCGGCTTCCAATGTAGGCTTACCTTCCATTTTCACCTCAGCGACGAAGATTTCAGGACCACGAGCACGGATCTCTCGATAACCGCTAAAGGGGCGGAGACATGCGTGTAAAACTTGTCCAGTATAATGAAACTCAACACTAACTTGCCCATATTGACTAGTGCATCGTGCAATGCTTTCATCTGCAAAAAGATCTCCAATAAGCTTTTGATGAGCCATAAGCTTGCGATCTTGCACTCTTGTTATAGTTATCTGTTGTTGGCGGTAATTTTCACGTGTAGTAGAATGAGTATGTTCCATAGCACCGACTTCTGTAAAAAAAGAAATTTATGAAATTTTTATACGCTGGAAAAACAACTGATAGAAGATAAGCATTAGGCAAACAATTAAAGAGCACTATAGATAAACAATTGAAACAATTAAATGTTTTGGTCAAGTTGAAGTGAAAGTAAAGTAGGCAAGTTATATAATCGATACAATCGACAAACATGATAAATTTTAATTTCGCTACTTCTTTCTCCACCCTTCCCCATTGATTTTCCCTCTCCGTTTCGACTTGCCCCCTTCTGAAATCGAATGTTTGAATTCCTCGAATCGTTAGAGTTTTTCCAAAATAGAAATTCTGATTTCTTTTGCATATAGATGATCAATGTTTAGAATCCTATTTATCCTCTAACTAATACTCTACTCCACTACCCATTCTTAAACTTAATTGTAAGGATAATAAATCGAAAGCTTCAGCAAATCATTTAAATCCCTGTGCAACATTGGAAAATTCCGAAATTCTTGAAATCTTTAAGAGATCATTGAAATCTTTCTTCAATCTTTAAAGTCTATCTAAAATACCTGATTTGCGAAATGTGTGAAATTTCCGATAAATCTCTCTGAAATCTTTGGGAATTTATTAAAATCTTTTAAATCTAGGAGAAATCTTTGCAAAATCTGCATATAATCGTTGGCAGATCATTAAAATCTTTGCAAAATCTTTCTAAAATCTTTGGAAATCATTGAGAATTCCTTGAAAATCTTTGCATTTTTCGATTCTGTTAAATCTATTCCAAAATTTTTGAAAACTTTGGAAACCATGGATATCATTTTGAAATCTTTGCGAAATATATGAAATCTCTGGAAAATAATTGAAATCCTTGTGGAATCATTTGTTAACATTTGTAAAATTATCAAAATCTTTGTTAAATACTTTGGGAAATCTTTGAAGTCTTTATGAAATCCTTGAAATGTATCTCAAATCTTAGCTTTGCAAAATATTTAAATCTCTGTGAATTCTTTATGAAATCTTTGTACACTCTGTGGAATCTGTCTGAAATCTTTTTGAAATAATTGAAGTCTTTGTGGAATCATTTGAATCTATCTGAAATCTTTGCGAAATATTTGAAATCTTCAGCTAAATTTTTTTAATATTTAGTAATATTTATGTAATTATTGGAATCTTTTCGAAACCTTTGGGATATTATTTACGCCTTTGTGAAATCTTTTAAATATATCCGAAATATTTGCTAAATCTTTGGAATCTTTAGGAAATTATTTAAGTATTTGTGTAATCTTTGAGAAATCATTGAAACTTTTATGCAATCTTTGAAATCTTGACCAAATCTTTGGGAAATGAATTAAACTTTTGTACAATCTTTGGCAATATGAATTTCATACATATATTTAATATTCATTATACATTAATAATTGTTTATTATTTGTGTGCAATTTTGATATAGTATAATATTATTCGAGGTACTAATTGTAACATTCAGTATCATAAGTCTATCCTCCTGCTCCCCTCTAGAAAAATAAGCTGCGCTGATTCTGCTTCCCTGAACACCTTCTTATCCCATAACCCATTTGACCCTTACACCATTCAAAAATCACTTTCTTCGTTATCCTTCCAACCGCTTACGTAACCGAGATATTAAAAATTTTAAATGTTAGTCCTTTTTTAACTTTAATAAGTTTGGTGATATCAATAATTCTAGAACATTGTGCGCGATTTGAGCACACATGAATTGAAAAATTTTTTTGTGAAAGATAAAAGTGGTCCCATAACATATTTTTGGCCTATCAAAATCGGTCAAGCGGTTCAAGAGAAAAATGACTTTTTCGATCTGCCTTATAACTCCCATAAAAATCATTTCTGGGAGATAATACTCCAGGGTATTACATTAGCGATTGATGCCATCTCATGGTGAAAATATGGACCTGATCAGGCCAGGGAAAGCACATACATGCTCATTCAGGAATAAACTAGATGAATTCGTTAATCTTCACTTTTTTTTGTTTCCATATGTTCCAAGCCTTAATTTTTGCAACGTGGCACTATGTGGAAGCATTCATTTTTAGAAAATGTCAAAATTGAATTTTCAAATCTTATATTCTACATTTTAAAGCCGAATTTGAAATAAAGAATTATGAACAAACTTAGAAAATGCGTTAGTCCTCACTTTTTGTTTCCATATGTTATAAGACATATGTGCAACGTGGCAGTGAATGGAAGTATTTATTTAACAAAATTTCAAGTGCAAGCATTAATCATAAATTTCATATGGCATTCCTGAAAGTCAAATATTTTCTATATGTCACATTATTTTGATCTAACAACGTGGCAGTAAACGAAGATATATATTAACAATATCTTTTGCAAGAAGAATTCTATTTGTATATTTTCTTTATTATATTTATGAGTCACTTTCAAGAATAGTATTCACGAAGAAATTAAAAAATTCCGTTAATCGCTGCTTTTTTGTTTCCATATGTCAAAATATTTTAATCCAGCAAAGTGGCAGTAAATGATAATATTTATTAATAATATTTTTCACACAAAAAAATTCATGTGTATATTTTAGTTATTATATTTAGGAGTCACTCTAAATAATAGTATTCACGAATAAACCATTCCATTAATCGTTGCTCTTTTCTTTCCATATGTCACATTATTATAATATGGCAACGTGGCAGTAAACAAAAATATTTATTAAAAGTATGTTTCAAAAAAAGACTTTCATTTCTATATTTTATTAATTGTATTTAAAAGTCACTTCCAAGAATTGTATTCATGAAGAAATTAAAAAATTCCGTTAATCGTTAATTTTTGCTTTCCATATGTAACAGTATTTTAATTTATCAACGTCAAAGTAAATTGAAATATTTATAAAAATATTATTCGGATAATTTTTAATTTTATGTTTATATATGATATTTAAAAGTTTAATTTATGATTAATATTAATGAATTAAATAAAAAATTTCATTAGTCGTCATTTTTTTCTTCCCATATGTTACTAGATTTGAATCTGGAAACGCGGCACTTAATGAAAGTATGGATTTAAAAAGATTTTTTAATTCAAATTTATAAATTTCATATCGCAAATTTAAAAGTCAAATGCAAGATTATTATTCATTAATAAACTAAAACAGTAAGGTAATCATCACTTTTTTCTTTCCATATGGTACAAGATTTAAATCTTGCAACGTGGCACTAAATGAAAGTATGGATTAACATTTGTTAAGAAATTGAAACGTTGCGTTAGTTACCATTTTTTTCTTTCCACGTGTCACAAGAATTGAATCTGGCAACGTGGCACTATATGAAAATTTGTATTTAAACATTTTTTAAGCGGCAAACTTTTAATTATTATGAATGTTACATTGTGCATTTAGAAATGAAGTTAAAGATTTACCTAGATTAAGCACAATTTTTGATATCATGCTAGGTACACTTACTTGCAACAGTAAAGAAAGCCACGCTGGCAAAAAGTAGATCGACAATCTTCATTGTTTCTGGACGCGAGTAGAGGTAGCAAGAGTGGACTCAAGACGAATTCTCGAGAAGAAAAATATCGTGAAAAGCAGCTGCTTTTATAGGCTGCTTACGATTAGATCGAGGGGCAAAGATTCTTGATCGTAGAATTTTTAACACCGGATGGATTTATTATACATAGAATCTTTAAACGTCTTTGTTGATTACGTTGAATCATGGATTGAAACGACGCGTGTGCGAAGGCAAGCTATTCCATATCTCTTTTAAAAAGTTGATATATAAACGCTGACTTCTTCATATCAGTGCCTGTTATCAGTTTGCTCTTTTGACTGTTTTGGCTTTTTTAAATGAAGATTTCAAAATTAGTAAATTTTAATTGTTAACATTTATATTCAATAGAAAAAATTAAAATTGCAATTTGTTTCTAATACTTAACGCAACAATCCTGTTCCTAACTTTTTGATCACATCTTGTAAAAATGACAAAACGATTCTATTCATTACCCCTTGATCATATTACATGATATGACGTGGTAATTCTCCGGCCTATTTCGAGATTACGCCCTTCATTGCAAAATTTCTTTTTAGAATTATTCAAACAACTTTTAATTCATAATTTTTCGATTTTCTTCCTCAAAATTTACTTTTTAGTATATTATATCCAAGAGCAAAGTGGGGAGTAGGTTACGTAATCGAAAGAATTCATAGGCCTCAATTTAGATCAAAATTCTAACTTTTAATTTTTATTCAGACAAGAGAAATTAACATTTTCCGCATTACAATTTCCATCAACCGTTACCCTAGCTGGAAAGCTATCTAATAACCGGTAAGGCTCGAAAAGGAAGAAGAAGCAAAAATGTAGACATGAAACACTCGCGGGAACACTTATGGGTTGGCGGAACCCCATGGTCGGAACACGTGGCTCTAATCGTACAATGTAAATCATCTTTAAACTAGCCCTTTCGACCATCGAGTTTGCCGAGATATCAAAAGTTCATACCTGTCCCAGTTTCGGTTCTGCCTCTAAAATCTTACGGATTCTGGTGAAGATATTACTGTCACCTAGAGTCTCCTCGTCGGAGCTCGACATTTTCAGATTCAAGCCGGTAATCTTAACTGTGTTGTATATTTCCCAGATTACCTACTCGGTAGGACAGTCAGAACAAAAGTGATCGGCCAATAGGATCTAAACTCCAGGATCGAAGTCGTGCCCAATGAGCGTCGTCGCCGAGATCACGTGGACAGATATCGCAGGCTAAGCAAGTTTGTAGACTCTTAATTTTTCGGGATTGCGCCCCGGTCTATGATTATGGTTAACTAATCTGGGCCTTTAGAATACAGGTGGCCGATTGAAAATACACATAAGATTAGCGAATAGATAATGACTCTGCTTAAACGGCGGTCTCTGGTTTGAGCCGGATAATGTTCCCGTATTTGAGTTAGTAGTTTGTAGATCGGTCAGAATTTTATTCTATCTCCTTGCGGACCCTTGCTCTGACGTCTCATGTATAGTTTAGTTTCAATCAAAGAATTACTCTATAGAGCAGGTTAATTACAAGTGACGGGCAATACTGATTTTACCCCGTCACACCTCCCCCGACCTTAAACGGGAATGGCAGGTCATTTTGAGTTCCAGCAAACTATTTGCATCGGGCGTGCAAATGCCGAAATTAATTACTCTAATCCGACCACAAGCGTTGCAACGAACTACCAAGATACCCTCGTTTCGGCCAAAAGATTGGACAACCAACAAAAAATTAAAGATCGTACTACCGGCCAACACCGGGTTATAATGGTAAATGACCATAAACAAAATAGAGAACGTAGAGAGAAAGAAAAGGAAATAAACAAAAAAATAATTTCATTAGGGATCAAATAAAATAAGTGGTAGGGATTAAAAACGTTTTATGAAAGAGGAGGGAAAAAAGTAGGGACGAATCTCAAGAAACCAAAAGTACGTAGGATTTATTTAGTTAATTCTCCGTGATTTATACAATCAAGTGATTCAATGACGTGATCGAGCCAAACGGACCCCGGATTCGGATTCAGCGACCCCAAAAACATAGGGCAAGCCAAATTAAAAACGACTGGGGACGAACGGCGTTTAATCTTAAAAGGGCATATAAATTTTGGACACAAGCTGGCGGCCACATCATCAGTCTTCTTGGACAATCTCTTGTTGGACTTTAAGACAAGATCTCCCACTCGGAATATCCTAGTGCGCTTGTTCTTGTTGTAATATTTCGCTTGAGTCGTATAAGCGCGATCGAGGTGTCGATAGACCAAATCCCTACAATGATCTAGCCTTTACACTCGCTCTAGCCATTCCACAGAATTCGGTTGACGGCACTATATCCCTACTTCTATTTGTCGACGTAACGGTCGATACGGCAACGGATGAAATTAAGGAATGCTGATGACACCTTCAATGACCCATGGACGGCGGTATTGAAAGCAAAGCGTAACTCATACAAATGAGTGTCCCATTCTATGTGGTTGTCCTGTAAAAACGCGACGATCATTGTCTTGAGGATGCGAATAACCCGTTCAGTAGGATTTTGTCTGGGCATGATATACCGGATTTGTAGTGTGTATTATTCCTATACTTCTAAACATCTGTTTCATTAATCTATTAGAATAGTCGGCACCGTTGTCAGTGTTCAACGAATTTGACGGTGACATGATACATCCCAGGCCAATAATATCTTAACGCAATTCGACTGTGCGTCTTCTCGATACCCAAGTGTCCCGCCTAGGGCTCCGAATGTGCTTCTTCCATGACTTTCAGTCTTTGCTCCTCAAGGATCACCAACTTCCAAGAATCTAAGTCAATAACAAAGGGATCTGTTAGGGGGTCGGGCCGATGTTTGTATAACCCACCATCTTCAACTTTCCAATCCGACAAGATTCGCCAGGAAGTCCAGGAAGCCATTCCTGGACGGCTTCCACCCGTCTCGCATACCACGAGTCTGTTTCCTCCGAGACCTTTGCTACTAGGATATGATCGTCATCCTCAGCTAACCTAGACAGCCCATCCGGGACGTGGTGTAAAGCGCCTATTCTATGGATAATCTCTAGGTCATAGGCGTGGAATTCCACGCCCCAACGTGCGAGTCCGAATTCCCCACACGACCGCGAGGCACTCACGCTCGGTAACGGTGTAATTACTCTCCGCTTTAGTTAAGGCGTGTTTCAAATGTTCAAACGCCTTATAATGCTCGTCGCCCCAGTTCCACTTCACGTTTGTCCTGAATAACCATTTCTACGTTTCCGCTATCGTCGCGAATGCCGGTATAAACCGTCGGTACTAGGAGGCCATCTCTAGAAACCTTCGTAATTGTTTAACCGTTTTCAGTCACCGATCGAGAACTTTTCCCAGCCAACATAGGTGTTCGTCGAAAGAATCTGTGACCACGATATGTCGTCTAGATAGCTCAAGACATTAGGCCTCATTTCAAGGGTTATAACTCTATCTACGCGTCGCTGGAAGGTTGCAGGGGCCCTAGTGAGCCCAAATGGCATTCTTTTGTACTCAAATAGTCCCCTACTCGGAACGCGGCATTCAAATCTAGCTTCGAAATATACCTTGCCGCTTTTAAATGTCGTAGTATGTCCCTCATCTAGGACAGGGTGAAAGGGTCCTTTCTCGAGATCGCGTTCAACTTCCGGAAGTCTAGGCAAAGTCGGTATTTGCGACTAGGTTTACGAGCCATTATCATTGGAGCCGACCACTCGCTATGTGATTCTGTAATAATCCCTTCGGCGAGTTTTTACCTCATCATACATGCTCTCCTGGACTTTAGGGGACACTATCCGATATATCTCCTTTATGGGAGCGTGACCCTGTACGTCAATCGCGTGAGTAATGAGATGGGTCGCCCCCAGAGGGCCTTGCGACTTCGGAGGCAACTTTATTTTCAAAAGTTCTTTTAAAGTTTTCTCCTCCCCTTCCAGTAGGGCAGCCACCCCACTACAGCCCTCTTCTTCTACGAGCCACTGTTTTAGGGGATAGTGTCTCCGATCGGTATCCGGCACAAATACTTTACGCGATTAAGCAATGTAAACCATATCAAATTTTCCTTGACCTTCTGGGCCCAATATTTATTCCGTATCAAGGTTATTCGAAATTCTAACTTCACAAGTTCGCGTGACCCCCTGGATGGATACAGACAGATCGGCCTTTCCGATGATCGTGTCGGCCGAACCGTTTGCCATAATCATGCGATTTTTCCTATTGCAATCAAATTGCCTACCTGAAGCTTTCACTAACTTGTCCCAAGCTGACTTTCGTAATAAAAGACGAGAGGATCCGTTATCAATCAGCGCGTCTAGTGAAAGTGAGTCTATAGTAACCTCTACGTGGATTATATTGGCTGCTTCAGACGTCTCCACTATACCGCTAATCAGGTCTGCTTGCGATATACTTTCCTCTATAGCCCTAATTCTTTTTAATTCTTCGGCTATAGGGTCTAATGTTCTCGATCTACTTTCTCCGGCGAGGTTGGAGCTTTCTATTTCGGGATCCCTATGGACCTGAGCTTCTACTATAATTTCCCTTGGCCCTAGGTCCGAGAAAACCTCACCACTCTCAGTTACGTCTATCAAGCAGGTGCTTTGCCATACAAGAAGGTTCGACATTAAGAGTTCCGGCGGCATTCCCACTCCGGCAAAACTCTCCATGTCTATTGTCGGCATTATCGCGTACGTTTCCGACTGCTTTCCCTACTCTGTTGTCGCAATTACAATTCCGGCAATTTATTTTATTCGGGTCCCAAGTAGAGGTGGTCGGACTAAAATTCTCAACAGGACTATTACTACTCTGTTGAGCCCCCCCCCCCCCTCCTCAGGGCCTTCCGACAAGGTCGATTGTGTACCGGTATTCTTCGTGTTTCCAGTATTTTATTCAGGGTTCGGCTTTTTATTGTGGGGTTTATTAGGTTCGGAGGTGCTTATTGCCGTTATTCCGTCTTCAGTTTCTTCTACGGCGGCTGAGTGATTTTTTTTGGGTAATTGACCATCCGATTTCGGTTGGTAAGCCAATTCTTGTAGGAATGAGCTTTCGCGAGGAGGTGGGGGTTTACATTCTTTCATGTAAACATTCCATTCATTCTCCCAACTTCTCCCTAATTGCGACAATTCTCGTAAAGAACGGAAGTACGATCGACGTATAACTTTATGGTATTCTGGTCGCAATCCTCAGTGAACCCAGTCGAGTTGCTCGACTATTGGGATTTCATTGTCGAGTATTGCGATCAGAATTTCGATATTTGTTAAGTACTCGCCGAAGTGAGAACGGAACTCTTTTTTTAATTTGCGCCAATTGTAAAATTCTCGTTCGTGGTTTCTGAACCGCTTTTGCGCTATTCCGTCCAACAATAACGGCATTGCTGTAAGAAGTTTAAGACAATCCAGTCTTTTCTCATAATCTTATAATATAAAAATAAGTATCAAATATAAAAACAAGTATCGAATGTAATATTTATAATATTAAGGGATGGGCGACCAATGAACTAGGTACGCCCATGACTCAAAGAAAAATTGGCCGTCTAAAAAATCAAATGGAGCGAAACGTTGACTCTGCAAATTATACAATCGAAGAATTATGTGCGCAAACGCGGACATATGTGGGGATATCGTGGGTCCGATGTAGTAGCATATTCATTAATCGAGGAGGACTCGTTCACTTCATCAAATAGTCTCAATGGGGACAGATGTGCATCGTTCAAGGTCCATTGAAACAAACTGTCAATGAAGACGGAGTATTTCATTCAAGTTCATACTAAGCTTCGGGAAGGAAAGCTTCCTAGCTGAGATTCTCCTTCAAGTGCTGATTAATTATTTTGATTCGTTGTTTTTGAGTTAAAATAATAAATGTGAGTTTGTGGGAATTTTAAAAAACTGAAATGTGTGTGTGATGCGTGTAACGACTCTGCACCTTATTTAATTATAAGTTCCTTGTTGTGCATGCTTGCATATTGAATTTTAAATTAACTATTAATTTGCAATTTCTTTTATTTTATGTAGAAATCAAAATTATGTGGACTCTCGTAACGAGCCTGCACCTGATTTAAACATTAGGACCTCGTTGTGCGAGTAAGCTTAAAGCTAAATAAAAAAGATAATCTCTCGTAACCACACTGCACCTTATTAACAATAAGGTACCTCGTTGTGCGAGCAGAACTAATTGAACAAATAAAATGGCACTACTCGTAACGACCCTGCACCTTGTGTAAAGATGAGGACCTCGTTGTGCGAGTGGAGCTTGGGGTTGGAAATAAAAAACTATGAAGGAGAATCAAAGAATTCATTCAATAAATTTGAATAAAGTTAAAATTGTGCTTATTCGTAACGACTCTGCACCTATTTTAATTACAAGGACCTCGCTGTGCGATGATACACAATAAAAAACTAAGGATATGATCATGTGCAGTAATCTCAAATGGATCTTTTGATAAAGATTCAGAAAATAGAATTGAATTGATTACTACTTCAAAGAACGATTTAAATTTTAATCTGAATTTTTATTGTAAAAATTAATCTCACTCAATTGTTGTTTATTTAATCATCAAATTTAGTTATAAAATGGTTAGGGCTAGTTTCTATATGCTATGGTCTCGATGAAAATAAGTATCATTGAGATAATTTTAAAATGCATATGTAGCGCTGTGCGTTATGTCCCTTTCGGAAGAGTTTTCCATTCCGGAATCTATGTTAAAGCCTACGCTACTTCTTCGCGGGAAATTCGTTTTGTTCAGAAATGAGCTTCTTTCCTCTTCCAAGTCCGACTCTATTTCTTTAAGTAAACTATTCTGATCCCCTATGTTTCGCTTTAAACAAGGTGGAGATTGGTTCATGTTTTGTTGGGTGCATGTAGAATGCCGACCGTAGGTATGATCTCTTTTATAATTTCGGAGTTTATGATCCAGATCCGTATCGGTATTTGACCCGAATTTAGACTTGCGGCTCACCCTTTGCCCATAAATTGTTTTCTTTGGTGTTGCGCCTAAGGAAACCTTTCGTCGGCTTCTTTCCTCGAAGTGGCGAATTGTTGGAAAGGGTTCGCATCTTTTCTAATAGTCGGCAAAGCCAACGGTGGGTCCGGGAATTTATATTTGATATCAGGCTTTTAGGATTGTGACGGAGGGATCTGTCGATCTGGTAATGTGGGAATCCCGAAGAAATTTGCATAGTTGAACAGAAGGTTAGGGGCTTCGAGTCTAGGCGCGAATGTCGACGGTCTGATTCTCGGGGTCGAGATTACTCTGGCGGAGGTCGTAGTGGAGGTTCTTGTTGTTGGGGTGGTTTTCTCTACTTGATTGGCAGAGGTTGTCACACAGAGATTTCTCCATATCTTTCTTACCACCAGTGTCACCGGGTCCGGAATATCTAGGTCATGGGCCGGCCCGTACGCGCCTAATTCTGCTAGCTGTCGCCTATTTTCATCGTCGGTTTCTACGGCTGATGTGACGCATGTGATGTTGGAATCTCGCGACGACCATCCCTCGAGCAGTTTATATCCTTTCCGCAATCTCGAGCTTTTTTTCTTTTCGCGTACTTTCAGTGTTAAGTTCTAAAAGTTGCAGGGCTTCTGTTATATCCGCGTTATCTAATTCCGCGATTATTTTCTTCAAATCCGTATACGTCTTCGCGGTTTCCTCTAATTCTATAAACGCCAAATTAAATTTTGTAAGTTCCGAGTGAGAGATCAAGTCCTAATTTCGAGGAGTGGATATTGCAAAAAAACTTTGAAAGTTTTCAAAGTTTCGCTATAATTAGCGTTGTTCCTGTAAAAA
>CAKNWT010332847.1:0-19882 GCA_932066315.1 Andricus coriarius
AAACAACGGATTCTGGAATCTCCAGTATATGTAATTTGAAGAGGCTGACTTATTTAAATATAGATCGATGGCACTCGATGTTAGCGAATGGAGATCTGTTACTAAAAAGCTTTTAAATGTAGCTGCTGAGGCTCCTAAAATTCGTAATTCTAATGACAAACTCAATTTATATGTCTATGATACTTTCATCACTCCGGAAATTGTTAATAGAATATCGCCTTTTGTGAGTTATCAAGGTTTCATTCCAAACTAACTGATTTGTTTAAATCAAAGAAAAAACGATCGATTCACATAATTGTTTAAATATATTCATATTTCATATTTACTGGAAAATAAATTATTTCAAATTCATGAACAATGTTTTTACACTCTGAAATTCTTCTGAAAAAAGTTTGAAGATAATTGGTACAAGCATGTAAACTATACCGTGATTGGAATTACAGAAGTTCAGTATTTTGTATTTTTTCTAAACGGATACAATTTTGAGCTTATGTCTTTCGAAGCAGTATGGGAAGTCCTGAAAAAAGATATGATTTTCAAAGTATCATAATAATTGTAATAAAATAAATTATGAAAGTTAATAAAGGGCGTTAAAAGATTTAAAAATTAGTTATCCTGTGTAGGAATGGTAACCCGGATCCGATCGGGAGCCGGCAGGAGAGCCTCAGTTTAAGCCGGGCGCTGGCTGGGGATACTAGCCGGGACCCGGCCAAAAACATCACGGTAAACTGGTCGGATTCCGGCTTTCATATCGGCCGGGATCCGGTCGGTTAACCCGGCCACAGACCGGTGAAATCAAGTTACCAAATTCGCGCGATGAAATTAAGGAAGAGTTTCAACCACTGATACTAGAATCTCCTAGACATTGTTTTATTTTGGAAACCACGTGGCGATTGGAGGTTAGGAAGTAGGAAAGGAAAAAATGAATACAAAAACACTATAATTTAATATAAAATAATAAATATTTGTGCATTACGTGGGGGTTTCAAACTGATTACTGAAGTAAGGTTGATTTTAATACCGGGTTTTATTTGTTAACTTCGCGGAGACGACGCGACATAAATGCAACTTGCATTCTCGTTTGTGGTGAAAAACCAACTTGCAAGTGTCCACGCCCACGGCAGGCGTAGTAGGCGTCAGGCATGGCGGTAAATTTGAAAGTTTACGGAGTGAACATTTTCTGAAAACAGAGAAAATTGTAAAAATTGTAACAATTCTGCTGATACACATTGCAGAATCGACAACAGATTTAATTAATAAGTTAAACCATTGGAAAGACATAAATGTTGGATTTTTTTTCAAGACTTTGCAAAAGCTACATTCTGTTTCACTGATCTAGTAAATCCGTAAATACGTCTTTGATAATGTCACGGCTCTTAAAAAATGTGCAATTTCTACAAAAAAAGTATCCTGACCCGTGCTCGGTCGGCTCCCGACCATGAAACGCAACCAGGGGTAGCCCTGCCGGGATCCGACTAGAAGCCTTATTGCAGTAGGACCAACCAGGGCAATTTCTAAACGGGATATATAAGAGTGTTTCAGAAAAATAATCTTTAAAAAAGGTTATCAAAATAGTCCAAATACTATTTTCTGTTTCTATCTAATGTCTTTGAACAAAAAACTGGAAATAATGACTTATTATTCCAATATCATACTTAGAAAATATTATAGAATAACAATGTAGCAGTAAGGAAAATATAAATGATTCTTTTTCGCCAATTTCCGCTCATTATTTTTATAAAAATTCAAAGTCACTTAGGATATAAGGTCGTTTGGGTTATAAAGTTCAGGTTATATTATATAGAGTCTAAAATGGCTTCTTAAAATTTGCTTAAAGAAATTCTTGCATCATGAAAAAAGTTTATTTTTTCACGAATTGCTCGGCCAACGTTGATTTGAAAAACTCATGCAGTTGTACTTGAAACATTTTCTCTCTTGCAGATGTTTTTGATGAGATACATTTTTTACACTATTCATCACAAAATATGACGAAAAAAAACTCTGCACATCATTATTCAAAGAATAAACGATAAGATTAATGGAATATACATATATTTATGTGACTCCGGTGCATAAAGGCGCTTTTATGCTACAGTGTAGAATAGCGTAATGCTGTACATTACGATACAGCGGACGATCAGTCTTCACATTACACTCCGCCCCAGGGCCCCCACAAATTTCACTAGTTTAGTCGCTAAATCAAATGACCTTTTTTCTTACACGGCGGCCCTAAGGCCCCCACGCCCCTAAATGCGGCCCTCGTCACATAAAATAGTATATGCGCCAATGCGCACAATTCGTGTCTTCACGCGACTCGCTTACAATACTCAAAGGACTTATCTCGCCTCGGCTTCGACCGTCCTGCGAGTGTTGCCGCTCGTCGCGTAAAGACCCTCATTATGCAACCTGGCGCATAAAATAATATTGTATGAATGTCGACAGAATACGTGGTGGAACTGCGTTGGAAGACAACGTCCAGGATGGGTGTCTGCTGGGTAAGCTCGATGATATCGAATGTATACATCCAAACTTCGCTCTCGAAAAACCATCTATTTTCGGTAGATGGCTTTTGCAGTTTTCTACTTCCCTGGCCGAATTTTCAGGCGAGTGCGAACACTTATAATAAAAAGCCGGCGGTAACCGCATAGGTAGGAAGTGCAAAGAACACGGAGGTTATATTTTGAAATATGAATGAAACCACGCAGATACGGTATTAAAGTATCTTTTGCTGTCCCTAAATCATTTTGGTTACAAAAAGTGATACCACTCTATGAGACCAGGGTCAATACATTATAACTTCAATTTATTGATTTTGCACGACTTTAAATTATGGAGAAATGTAGCTTCTTTATCACTTCCCCTTCCCGAGAAGAATTGGATAATTCCCTGATTCCTTGCATTTCTCAATTGCGCCTTTTTTATCCCATTCTGAAAGAAAAAAGTATGTTTCACTATTCAAAACATGTATCCGGAACCGTTTTTTCACACAATATGATAATCTCACCAACGCAGGTAAGCCCCCAGCAACATTCGTCGGCGTCGCCGGGAACAGAACAACGATCATCAACCTAGGGGGCACAAAAATATTAGCGTCCTGAGAACGTTCTAAAGACGTTTCTAGGACGTTTGTGTCAGTCCAACTGATGTCCTAAAGACGTCCCATGTTCCGAAGTCCCATGTTCCCTCCGCTTACAACGCACGCTGCGTGAATATCTCCGGTGAAAAGAGCTGCACTCAGAAGGACAAAGAAAGCAATACGTGAAATAATCATTCTTATAGAGAACTGATTCTCTTTCCCATGTTCATGTGCACGAGCAAGGGAAAAAATTAAGTACGGGAAAGATGTTCACATGTTGTTCGTCTTGCACAGGTAGTTAAATAAAATATCTACACAATTATTTTATAGTATGCTTCTCGTATTTAATTTTTGTACCTAAATAAGTTTTTGACAGGTTATTTGGCTACCTAGTGGGCAAAAAATTAAGGATGTCATAGAGACGTCTCCGGGACATCCCTAAAACGTATTTTGAAAAATATCTTTTGGACATTCTAGGGATGCTCTTAAGACGCCTAATGTCAGTCCGAAAGATGTCCCGAGAACGTTCTATGTCTTTGAGACGTCTTTAGGACATCTTTAGGACATAAGACGTCTCAGAAACGTTGTTTGGACTGACATTGGACATCCTAGGAACGTCCCCAGGACGTTCTTGGGATGTTCATATTTTTGTGCCCACTGGGTACAATCTGACATCATTAGGCTTATCAAATTTGTGGAAAAAAGATTTTTTACTCTTGAATTGCGAATGATTTTCAAGAAATGATTATTTGTGCACCTGTTCACTACTCATAAATGCCTTGTCGAAAACAGGAGTTTAGAGTTTTCTGATGCTCTGTGGGGACCTTTTCCCTACACTCAACTCTTTGAAACAAGTAAATCAAATAATGTCATATTTCCCTTGTGGTGGAAGGCTAGCCAATAATCCAAAGGGATAAATGTAAAGAGAACAAAGCATGTGATTTATCTGTCTACTGTACTCGATCTTTTCATTTGTCAAAATCTAAAAAAAACAATCATTCACACATGCAAATATACAGCTTTGGAAGCTTGGAAAGCAATAAATAGGGAAAAAGTTTGAAAGCATAAGGAAAAGCTTTTTCCCAGCAAGATTCAATGATAAATTTTGGAGGTTCGAAAGTGGGGAGCAAAATTATACCTGCCACAAAATTTGACTTTAGTTCTTTCTGTGCGAGCATCGCTGACCTTGACGCGTGACTGCCTCACAAAATTCTGCTTTAAAATTATTTTTTATAACACATGCATGATCTCAGCCCTTTTCGATGCCTATGAAGCGGGGCTAAAGCTCTACTTTTTCTCCGTAGGGACTGAAAAGTGACGTCGGAGGTGAACAATGAAAATTATATGTCTATGAGCTCGTATTTTACTATTATCAGTCGATTCACCGTAAAAACTGTGAGGAAATTTTGGTTGCAGATAATAGAATTTTGCGGTTATTTATGGAAAGTTACCATTTATAACTGATCAAATTACCTTAAATTACCGAAAATTTTCAAAAATTGCCACAAATTTATGGAAATTTTAAAAAATGAATTTTGGGTAATTTATGGTAGTTTACCATATTTACTTGTAAAATTACCATAAATTACCGAAAATTTCCAAAAATTACCGAAAACTTCCGGAAATATATGGAAATTTTTAAAAATGAATTTTGGGTAATTTACCATATTTACCGGTAAAATTACCATGAATGACCAAAATTTTTCATAAATTTCCGGAAATTTATGGAAAGTTTTAAAAATGAATATTAGGTAAATTATGGTAATAAAGTTAACATAAATTTTATGATTCTTTATTCAAAATTTAATATGCACTAAAATCGTGACTGTATTTCGCGAAATATCTGATATCATCCATTTGTTATAAAAAATATCGTATGCACCAAGGGGGAGAGGCACTTTTTCGACGAGTGTATGTTTTCAGTACGAGTCGTAGGCGAGCTCATACATTTATTTAGTTATAATTCTATTCATTATATATAATGTTTCATTATAATAAATGATATATCAGGTAGAATCCAAAAATGTTGTCTTTTTACTGGTATACCTCATTCCGTTTACTCGATACATTATATTTATTCGAATTTTCAACTTTTTAAGCAAAATTTCAGATTTCCCTCGCAAAAAATGTTATCGGAATTCGCCATTATCAAATTGTGTATTCAGAAAATAAAATCAATCTTTTTAAAATAAAAGAATCAATATCTGGATAACTATTTGACATATTTATTTAACCAGTTTCAAATCCATTTTTCAGCAAAAAATCTGATTGGAAACAGCCTGAAAGCTTTATCGCTTTATATTTCGTTCGCCTTTAAAAAGACGATATAAATTCAAAGTTATTTCAAACACGTTTAGAAATAATGTAGCCAGAAAATACGTACAACAAATTCTTCCTCGCATACACATATATTGAGTTCTTATATGCATGCATATATAAATAATGGTATTCTCTGAGGAATAACTTGTGCGGCTTAACCGTCGCGGTAGGCATATGAAAATACATAATTTTCTTTTTTTAATATCGTCATAGAATGTTTAGGGCTAATAAAGCCAGTACCTGTCTCGAAATTTATTTTAAAAAACGAAAAAATATGTATCCAACTATAGCACGCCAAACATGAAAACTGACAACTACAAAGGCTATTATAGTATGAGCTGGTATCTGTGAGATACATAGACGCATTAAAGAAATACAAAATGCCTTCTTTTGATTTTCGAGGCAAATAGATTGTTTCAAAAATACTGTTTTTCGACAAAAATGTCTAACAAATTTTTGAAAAATTTTTCGAATCTACCAAGGAAACTTTTGCACATTCTTTCAACTTCTTCTAAACTATTTTGACTCTTCAAGCCTGTCTGAGTTAATCTTGAATCTTTATAATAGTGTGCTGAAGAAATTATAGACTATTAGTATCAAAAAGTAGTTTAGGTGGAACAGCTTTTCAATTTCATAAAGGTCATTCTACAATATCTATCTGTGGAATGTCACAACAATTATTACACAATTAAAACTTTATCTTTACTCGAAATTAAAGTAGATTTTCCAGTTCACAATTTTTTGTAAGATTTAAAAGGATACTTTTGCAGCTTCACCTTTCACTTTTATAGATTTTAACCGCAAAATGTTTCAGCAAAGTTTTATCTGTAAAATCGACCTCTTTAAGCCATACATGAAATTGTCAAATATGTTAAGTCCCATGTTGAAAACTTGTCTAAAAATATTAGCAATGAGGAAAATGACAGGGATTGTAATACATTTCAAGAATTCTGTTTTCATAATTTGGCAGCATTTGTAAAACTTAGAATTCTTAATTCAAAAAGTACAACTTAGATAAAATATTTAGCCTCCTGCTTGAAATTACTGAAATGGTGAATTTGGTTAATGATAAATGTGATAAATGGGACAAGAAATTGTAGTTTATAAAGTTAAATCTTGAATGTGTAATGCAAAATATATAGGCCAGACCAAAAGCCATTTGAAAATTATAGAAAGAGTGCATAAGAACAATCTTAGAGGTCTGACTGCAAGTTACAACGCACTATCTAGACACAAAATACGTTAAATTTACAAGAAAAATCAAAATTCTTACAGCTGGATATTTGGCAAATTTATTAAATTTCTATAGTTGATTATTATTCTTAAAAATGCTGACACATGTTTTGGTTAAAAAATTGAAACATTATAATGTTGATTCTTTATATAATGACTAGCTGAAATTTGAAAAGTTATAAAAGTATTGTTTGACAATCATTTGGCAAGGCAAAAGCATAAAAGGCGAAATCGAATAATGTCAAAATAACAAAAATATTACCGAAAACAATTTAATAGTTTAATCGATAGTAAATAATCATTTATTCAAAATATTAAAATAGGTGAGATAAATAATTTAATTATTTGTTAATGTACTATACGCGTTAATAAATTACAATTCATTATTTTATTTAGATTGTTGTTTCTACTGAATGATTATCTATTGTATAGATTGCATTATTATTTTATTGCATGAGCTTCTCCTCTAAGGGTATAATTAGGTTTCATCACGTATGTTACATTCTACTTATTTCTACTCATCCTGAATTTTGTTTACTCAATTTCATGTCAGGTGTGACAGCGAATGATTTCTTATGAATTTTAATTCAATGTACGTCAAATGTTTATATAAATATAAATTTATTATATCGTTTCAAAACGTGAATTTGTCCCCAAAGCTTATTTTATTTTGTCACAAAATATGAGAATTTTTCGTAAATACTTTAAAATAGATTGAAGTATTTATTTTATTATCCTCACTAAAATATGATAATATATATTTGACTAAATTGTACACAAATGCGATGTCAGAAAAGGCATACGATTTTTATTACTGATTTTTTTCTTAGGAAGAAAAAATCAGTAATGCTTTTATATAGCTACTTTTTTTATCTATTCAATGAATAATATGTTTGTATCTCCATGACTAATAATATGTACAAACTATAAACGCAAAGCACATAGCTTTAAAATAAGAGTAGAATGTAAAATCATAAGCTCAGAAAATATATTTTTGAATGTGGGAAAAATTCTTTAAATCAAAAAAAAAAATTTACTTCGCCTCTTAGTCAAAGAAAACTGTATTTGACTCGAAGAAATTTCTTTTGAATCAAAGAAATTTCTTTGGTTCAAAGAAACAGTTTTATGTTCAAATGAAAATTTTCCTTATGGTAGTTTACGCAAAATATCGCCTATTTTTAAAAATACCTTAGAATTTCACGATATATACTTGACCAGTGATGCAACTATTTTGCACTTTTTTACTGGACATTGAGTCTTGGAGGGTAAATATTGTTAATTAAAGATAATGCCTTTCGCACGCTAGCCCTTAGAAAAAGAGTAAAATTTCCACACTTTTAATTGTTGCATCAACGCGGATTTTACCAGTTTTTTCTTGAGTTTATTGTAACAGATGTACCGTTCCGAAGAAGAATATTTTTGATCACGCGAGAAACATGATGCAAGGAAGCAGTGGGGTTTTAACAAACTTGTAGCATATCATGGGTAATGAAGGGCAAACAGTGTTGGCCCAATGCCGGACAGCAGCATCAAAGTCAACTAGATAATTTGGAACGAGAATATAAGTGTAATTTTTTTACACAGTTCTATATGTAATTTTTTATTAAAAATCAGTTATGTGGTGTAGCCGATTTCATCTTTCCTTGTGAATTTTCCTTAAAATTATTTTATTGCTAAGGTGATTTTTATATAATTCTATTTGTGGGAGTTATAGCCGGTTATTATTTCAGACGTGTATCAATTGTTTGTTTTTGATAAGTTTAACTTGCGTAAAACTTCTGTTTTATTGAAACTACCAAGAATCGTAATCATTGTAGAGAATATTTTCAGGAACAGAATAAGCCGCGTCAATGATAAATATTAAATTGAAAATTATCATTGTTATCTACAACGAATAACAATCGCAAGCACCAGCGAATATTGATTTCGGATTGATTTTGGAATATTTTATTTCGCACATTAGGGTTCCATCAATTATTTCTTTATCATTCTGGAAAACACTATCCTCGTCGGCTTGAATGCCCTTTTCTAGACACTTTTCCAGTACATATTTAAAGTTTCAAAAGTTTTTAATCGTATCTCATAAGAATTTATTTTCAGAATTTAATCATACGCTTTCTTAAATTCAGATCAACTTCACTTGAATTCATTTATACATTTTTGATCAATTCAAGTTAAATTCTCAATCAAAGTGATGAATTTTCAACTGAAATGATAAATATTTAATTTTAATACTTGAATTTTGAAGCAAAAAGATGAATTTTCAAACAAGAAGATTAATTTTCAAACATGAAATAGTACATTCTACGCCCTTGGTACACACCATACTTTTTGTCTTATCCTTATTAAGAAATCTCTAAACGATATTGTCGGGTTCAATTCTAACGATTTTCGAGAGTAACGCTTTTGGTAACGTTTGCTTACTGTAGGCTGCTCATATTCTCTCCGCTCAACAGTTCGTTTCTCGAAGTCCTGGAGGACAATGTCAGGCCTTAGAGAACAATGACCGGGACGGCAAGCATTCAGTCGCAGATACCTTGTTCAACGTTGAGAGATTGGAAGACCAAATCTGTCGAAGAAGATGATTGTATCTGCTTTGCAGAGACTCCTTTACTGATGTTAAATCCTGAATGCGGCTTTGAGGCACGCCCAGGTGTGTAAATGTCTCTCCAGTGTTCAGATGTCTAATAACACTTATATCCACAAGCTCAGGGTCCTCGGGAACGCCAACAATCTTTTCTTTCTTCAGATGAATTTTGGCACATTTATCCAAACCAAAGTCCATCCCAATCTCTCATGTGTACTTCTTGACGATATTTATGGTAGTTTGAAGCTTGCCTTTACCAGGGGCATAGAGCTTCAGGTCATCCATACAAAATATATGAGTGACCTTATGCAGGAAGGCACGCTATTAAACGGCCGCAAAAATAATTTTGGTCAAATTCCTGTCCCTTTTCAACGTCTCGTGGAGGCGGGAAGGCACCCCTTTGACTGGTCAGAAAAAAAAGGTTGGTCCAACCTTAACTCCTTTTTAACGTCTCGTAGCTTGAAGAAAACTTATTTTTGTGATTAGTCAAAGGGGTGCCTTCCCGCCGCCACGAGACGTTGGAAAGGGGTAGGTATTTAACCAACAGGGCCGATTTTCGCATTTTTGTTGTTGTTGTTGTTGTAGGAGTATGTTACCGGAGTACTTATACGGGGTAAACTTTGGTAATATTATTCAGGTATGCGTCGAATTTGCATGGTTCATCTTGGCGAATTCGGGGGTACATGAATTGCACCAAATATGGATCAAACATACTTCGACTTCGGTGGGAATCTGGAACCATGCGTTTCACATACGAACAGGTGCCCTCGAAGATGTTGGAATGTGCACCGGTTTCGGGATCTTTAAAACAATAAACCGAATGTTTGACATGGAAATGTTAGAATCCCTTCCTCTCAAACGAACTGTAAGCTTTCCAGCAATCGCTGATAATCGTAGCTATCGGTACAATGCATTCATGGATGACCTTCAATAAAGTTTCCGATGATACATCCTTGCAACTCTCAAAAAACATTTATTGCTTCCACGTTCGACGCCGCCGAAAACCCAATCTCCTTCGACGTATTTTCCGCGATTATATTTTCCTTTTCGGAATTTTGATTAATCAATTTCAACAACACGGCCAACTCCACCGATATCTTGATTTTCCGCGCAAACTACTTCGATACACTCTTCACGACGAAAGTTGTACCAATCACAAATTGTGCGTTCGGACATTTTTGTATTATGACGAGCAACTCTTTGCTGGTACCGACTTGACTAAAAATATGTAATTTTCAGAATGTCGTAGAACCGCGATTTAAAGTGATCAAATGAATCAATTGCTTTGTTTTAATTAATTTCCTTTTCGCACTCGCACGTCATACTTTCGGCAATTGAACCGAGTTTTTGAAGGAATTTAATCATCTCCGAACGAGATAATCTCTTCAAACCGACAATGTGCTCAAAATCTCACATTTGCGACGTCTTACAAAGCGGCAAATATTGTACACAATGCTCTTACATCCGTGGTCTGCATGGCAATGATAATATTCACAGTTTTTGAAAATACGTCAACACATCTATCGATTCCAATTAGGTATTTTCACTTCAACCGTCAGATAACTTCACTTCGTTGATTGCTGAGGGGAAAACAAGGGACCAAATGCATGGGATTCGGTCCATTTTTGCCCTATTTTGCTAATATCTTCGTAAAAACTAATTTTTTCTGTATAAGTGTATGGGAAAAATAGTTTTTATTTTTTAAGATCTATTTATTGACATAATAAAATGATAATAATCATCATTCATTACGAAAATATTACAAAAATAAAGCTTTGTCCATGCATTTGGTCCCTTGTTTTCCCCTCAGCAGCCCTAAGCAATCAAAGAAGTGAAGTGAGCTGGTGTTTGAAGTGAAAATACCTAATATATATCGATACATATCTCGATTGCCATCAGTATCCAAGATGGCGTCCACCTGTCGCAAGCGACAGCTCACGTGCGTGAAACTCTGCTTTTTTGTCGAAATAACACCTTATGCCGGCGTAAAAAAAATGTGTTCATATATTCGGATGAATCGAAAAAGCATTAAATTTTAATTATTTATAGTGTTTCTGGTCGTACGGAAGTTTAAAAGCATCTAAACGATAAGGTAAATACAGTCATTACTATATCGTCACAGACTCATATTTGGCACCTCCTGCTGAGGAAAATAATTGTTATGTTTAACTTTTGCCTCATCAAATCCCTTTATTACAGTTCGGTTAAACATTCCAATAGTAATCATCTTGCTTCAAAATCATTCACCCTAAATATTAAGTAGATGGGTAATGAATAATCTACTGCGATCTTTGCTCAGATAAAGATTCAGTTGTTGCAAATGTTACTGTTGGAAATTGAGCAAAATAAAAAATTTAATTATTAACTGCTGAAAATACAACTGTTGAAGATTGAAGAAAATTGAATATTTCATTTTCTACCAATGAAAATTGCAGAAAATTGATCATTGAATTTTAAATTTATAAAAATTCAGTTGAAAGTTTTACAGTTGAAATTTGAAGAAAATGGAAATTTCAACCGTTGTATATCGAACAAAATTGAAAATTTAAATTTCAACTATTAAAAATTCAACTGTTGAAGATTGAAGAAAGTTGATAATTGAATTTTCAATAGATAAAAATTCAGTTGTTGAAAATTGTATTGTTGCAAATTGAATTATCAACTGTAAAAATTAAACTTTTGAAATATAATTGTTAAAAGCTGAAGAAAATTTATAATTGGATCTTAACACCCGTGCAGAAATTGCCCGGCTTGGCCCTACTACAACAAGGTTTCTGGTGGGATCCCGGCCGGGCTACTCCTGGTTAGATTTCATTGTCGGGAGCCGACCGAGCACTGGTCAGGATACTTTTTTTCTAGAAATTGCACATTTTTCAAGAGCCGTGACATTATCAAAGACGAACTTACGGATTTATTAGATCAGTGAAACAGAATTTAGTTTTTTCGAATTCTTGAAAAGAAAACAACATTTATGTCTTCCCAATGTTTTAACTTATCAATTAAAACTGTTATCGATACTGCTATGTGTATTAGCAGAATTGTTACAATTTTTACCATTTTCTCTGTTTTCATATAATTTTCACTCTACACTTTCAAATTTACCGCCATGCCTGACGCCTTCTGCGCCTGGCGACGTTGTAGACACCTGCAAGTTTCAGTTTTTCACCTCGAACGAGAATGCACGTTGCATTCATGTCGCGTAGTCTCCGCGAAGTTAACAAATAAAACCCGGTATTAAAATCAACCTTATTTCAGTAATCAGTGTGAAACCCCCACTTAATGCGCGAATAATTATTATTTTATATTAAAATATAGTGTTGTGTATTAATTTTTTCCTTTCCTACAATCCAAGTTACCAATTTCTCGCCTGAAGCAAAATTTTTTAACCGGTCTGTGGCCGGGTTACCCGATCGGATCCAGGCCGGTATGAAAGCCGGAATCCGACCAGTTTACCGTGATGTTTTTGGCTGGATCCTGGCCAGTATCCCCGGCCAGCGCCCGTTTTAAACAGGTGCTATCCGGCCGGCTCGCGGTCGGATCCCGGTTATCATTCCTACACGGGCAATTGACAATTCATTTAAATTGAAGATATAGAAAGACGAGATAAAAACGAGGATGCAAAATTTAAAAAAAATGTTTTTCCCCCCTTCCCCTACTTTTTGTTCCTTAGGTTTTTGTTTAATTTGAATGAAGACATTTAAAAGTGTGTTGTCCAGATTTTCTCGCTAGGTTGTTGCTTTTTTAATTTTCAAGAATTTTGTATTTGAATTAGAATATTGGACGTTAGAGAAGAATTAAATTTTTTGCCCCTGTACAAAAATTTAGAAACTTATAAAAAATTGACCTGGAATTACCATTTCTCCCAAGAATTCTGTCATGTTTTCAGAATCTGGCCAAAAATCACGTTTTTCCCATTGTTAAGACACCTAACCTAAAATCAGCGGTACTAACGTTCACATTTTGACATTTACAGTCAATTTTGAAAAAAAATTTCACCCGTACGTTGTCCTTTAATAATAAATAAGAATTTAGTCGGTGAATTTTAGGTCATTAGTTTAGTTTTAAATATTTAACAAGATTTGGGTGCATCAAAGAACTATCAACTTTCACGCACTCTGTTTTACTATACATGCATAATAATTCTACAAGATGATGGTATATCAAAATTTCTATACGTATATGCATCTTGCCTACATTACATTTATAGTAAGATCGCTAAAGATATTTCTAACAGTGAAGTATCGATTTTAACGAAATTATAAGGCTCTCTGAAATGTAGTTAACAAGAATTAGTACAGATTTAATAAAATTTGGTAAAAGTTAACACTTGCTTCCCAACATTCGAGAACTGCAAATGTTTACCGTTAACATGAAATGGAGTGATATATACTTTCAGAAAGAGGATTTTGTCAGAGTTTCAAGTGAAATGAAACAACTGGAAACCTTACATTTATATAATCACATTCATAATCTAGATTGGAATGGTATCTATTTACCATCCACGGTTAGTATCTTTTCTCATTAAAGAAATTATTTCTCTCGTCCTTCTAGTCGGTTCTTCTTGAAGTGCAATTGAAATTTCCTTATTGCAGAGGCTTAAAAAATGCAAAAAGCGCTTCGTTTCCGATGTATTTCTATAAGTAGTCAGCAAACATTGCAATAAGCCGGCGTATTTGAATTTATTTAGTGAGTGAATGATGAGGTCATCAACATTAATTTTGAGCTTTTTAGCACTATTATTATATTATTCTCCACATTACTTTTGAATTGGATTGGTATTTTCAGACTGTGATAAAATAACGGATGGTGGAATCTCCAGTATATGTAATTTGAAGAGGCTGACTTATTTAAATATAGGTCGATTGCCAAAAATAAAAAAACCCAACACTTGAAAGATTAACAAGCTTGGTTGTATTAGATTCGTTTTGGAACAAAAATTTACAAGTGGAATGTTTATGCTCCTTTTTGAGAAATGCAACTCAACTTCGAGCACTCAATGTTAGCGAATGAAGATCTGTTACTAAAAAGTTTTTAAATGCTGCTGCTGAGGTTGCTAAAATTCGTAATTCTTATGACGAAAATTGATTTATCTGTCTATGATACCTCCATCAATCCAAAAATTGTTAGTAGAATACCGCCTTTTGTGAATTATCAAGGTTTCATCCCAAATTTTTATGAAACGAACACGAAACAGCGAAAGCGGATGTGAAAATTTTTATCTTTATTCACATTCTATTTTACAAAGCAACACATAATCTACAAAAAACATGTACGATAAGAAAACTCGACTAAGCATAGCTTTATTTGGTACAATTCAATGAATTTCGAAATTAAAGTTTGTCAAGTAAAATAAAAAAATGAAAATAACCAATGATTGTCACTGAACATTGAAATATAGAATTAAAAAATGTTGTTGTAGAATTTGAATTTAAGAAGAAAATTTGAAAACTTTTTTATATTCAAATTTTTAAAATTATAATAACTTAGCTGTATTGAATATATTTTTTCGCTCCAAATACATCTGAAATTGATTAATATTCTTTTCTCCCATCAATATCGTTGTTGATAATCTAGCCAAAAAATGCAGGGTTATGAACTCGATCTTTTTTTTTTGGTACCTTTAACGTGTGCCAACGAGCAACTTAATCCTGTTAGTCTTTAAAAAGTAATCTGATTAGCCTTTCAAAATTTATCCGATATACAGACGACAACAGCGGCAGACAAAGAGACACCATATTAAAATCTTTTTGCAGAATTTTTTTTTTACAAAATCAACAGAAATCTGTCAAATTTTGTATTTTTGACCACTGATCCACAATATTTAAAACAATTTCTATTTGCTTAAGCATTATTTTTAAGGTTTCACCTTTCCTGAGTAACACAAGCTAATTGGTTTGAATAAAAGAAAAAAACGATCGATTCACTTAATTGTTTGAATATATTCATATTTCATGTTTACTAGAAAATAAATCTATTTAAAATTCATTAGAAATATTTGTACACTATGACATTCTTCTGAAAAAAGTGTGAAGATAATCGGTACAAGCATGAAAATCTATCTAATATTATTGAACAAAAAATTGGAAAGAATGACTGATTATTCCGAAATCACACTTACAAAATTATATAAAATAATAATGTAGCAGTAAGGAAAATATAAATGATTCTTTTTCGCCAATTTCCGCTCATTATTTTTATAAAAATTCAAAGACGTTTAGGCTATGAGGTCGTTTAGGTTATAGAGTTCAGCTTATATTATATATAGGCTAAAATAGCTTTTTAAAATTTGTCTAAAAAAATTCTTGCATCATGAAAAAAGTTTATTTTTTTACGAATTACTCGGCCAACATTGATTTCGAAAACTCATGCAGTTGTACTTGAAACATTTTGTGTCTTGCAGATGTTGTTGATGAGATACATTTTTTACACTATTCATTACGAAATATGACGAGAGAAAACTCTGCACCTCACTATTCAAAGAATTAATGATACGATTTATGGAATATACGAATTTTTGTATGAATGTCGACAGAATACGTGGTGGAACTGCGTTGCAAGACAACGTCCAGGATGTTTGCCTGCTCGCTAAGCTCTATGATATCGAATGTATACATCCAAACTCCACTCTCAAAAAACCATCTATTTTCGGGAGATGGATTTTTTCAGTTTGCTAGTTCCCTGGCCAAATTTGCAAGCGAGTGTGAACACTTGTAATAAAAAGCCGGCGGTGACCTCATATGTAGGAACTGCAAAGAACACGGAAGGACGTCTTCGAGCATCTTCTCCGTGATTGAGTATACGACCCTGGCAATCTCCTATGGGCCATAAAAGTAGTACTGGCAAAAAGTATTGGAACGAGAAGTAGAAATATTTTCTAGGCCAGTAGGTTGAAAATACAGATCTACCTATCTACTACTACTATTTTATAAACACCCATTTCGAGGTTATATCTTGAAATATGAATGACACTACGCAGATATTGTATTAAGGTATCTTTTGCTGTCACTAAATCATTTTGGTTACAAAAAGTGATACCACTCTAGGAGACTAGGGTCACGAAATGTCTATGATTGTTTAAAGCGTTTTTAATTATTTATTTTTAAATAGCATTGATTTTGGAAAAGCACAGTGTAGTTAAATACACAACACATTATAACTTCAGTTCCTTGATTTCGCACGACTTTAAATTCTGGAGAAATGTAGCTTCTTTATCACTTCCCCTTCGCGAGATGAATTGGATATTTCCCTGATTCCTTGCATTTCATAATTGCGCCTTTGTTAGCCCATTCTGAAAGTAAAAAGTATGTTTCACTATTCAAAACCTGTATTTGGAACCGTCTTTTCACACAATGAATGATGATAATCTCACCAACGCAGGTAAGCCCCCAGCAACATTCATTGGCGCCACCGGGAACAAAACACGGAACATCAAGATATCCATAAAGTATCTTCCCTTTGGCTACAAGGCAATGTGCGTCAACATCTCCAGTGAAAAGAGCTGCACCCAGAAAGGCAAAGAAAGCGACACTTGAAATAATCATTTTAATAGAGAACTTACTACCTCTTTTGCTTCGGCCGCGGGCCACGCGTCTTATGTACCCAGTCTCCTTCTCATGATTATGTGCATAAGCACACGAAAAAATAAGGTAAACATGTTTTCGAGCGTGTACAGGTAGATGAATGGAATATCTACAAAATTATTTCATAAAATGGGTTACAACGACTCGATATCTATGACTCTATTGTACTGGCTCGTTTTGGTAAAGTCATAATTTTATGATTCTCGTAATTAATTTTTTACCCAAATAAGTTTTTGACAGGTTATTTTGCTACCTACTTTCAACGACTATTTGCGAAAACAATTCAGTTAAAGAATGTTTTGCTCCTGTACTTGCAGTCTGACAGCATTACCCGTGTGGAAAAATTTCGTGGCGCTGCACCGTTTCGGTCTAGTCCGCCTTTAGTCGACACTGGCGCGTCACAGGCTGTCTGTCCAGTGGTTACGCTGGAATGTAACTCTCGGATCGACTAGTTTCTAGACAGATCAACTAGTTTGATAAAAAATAATTAACAATTTAATCATATAATTCGTTTTTATGGTATCAACGTCCAATATATAAATTTTGCAGTTAATTAAAAATATACAAAAAAGTTTTTGCACAGAAAAAAATGAAGAAATGAGTTTTCGAAAATCTCTTGTATATATTTCAAAATTAAGAGCTTAGCAGCTTTACCATTTTTGGTCTTACGTTCCAATAAATACAAACATAAAAGAAACGATTGTAGTTTTTAAAAATCGTTTTTATTGTCTACGTTTCGGCTCTCAGTGCGGGCCTTTATCAGGAGAGTTTTCATTTCTAAAATAAATGTTGTTTTTATGATAAATTAAAACTAAAATACAATAACCTAACTATGTAACATAAAAATGTTTGTGTCATTACCTGTAATTAAAAATTACGTAGTGTCAAAAGAATAGAGTCAAAAAATGTAACTAATAAATGTTCCATAAGGTGAGGATTTAATACTCATGTCGAAATATAGTCGTTGTTATCCACAATCTGAGCCTCACAAAATTTTTTTTTTTTTTCTGTTTGAGAGGCTCCAAACCAATTCTATTACATTTTAAAAAAGGAGAAAGTTTCAAATAATAAATAGGACGATAACAAAACAGAACTGACATTAACATTTATACTATGAGTGATACTAAATGGACGATAAAGCACAGGTCAACTTATCATTGAACCAACAGATGAGAAAAGGTCGCCATAGCTCTTGGATTTAAAAATTGTGAATTAAATTTTATTTTAGTATCAAGTTTGGCAACGGCCATACCACGCTGGAAACACCAGTTCCCGTCAGATCACTGAATTTAAGCAGTGTTGGGCGCGGTTAGTACTTGGATGGGTGACCGTCTGATACTACTGCGTGTTGCTGTTGGCGGTCGTGGGTGTGGTGAGCCCACACTCGTAGTTATTTACTACAAGAAACTATTCACCTAGAAACACTACCCGAATCGGGTAGTGTCACGCTTACCCCTAGAGGCTCGCCGAAAGGGAAATGACTTAATGATATATATATATATATATATATATATATATATGTTACAGTCAATGTCGGAAATCAGTCATTGTCGACAATTCCTAGTCAATGTCGACATTGACTGCTGGCTTCGGTCATTGTCGACATTGACTAGTCAATGTCTATCCCAGAAACTAAAGTTCAGAAATTTCCAACATTGACCGGTCATTGTCGACAATGACTAAAGCCCAGCGGTCAATGTCACTTAACTTCAAATCGTCAGAGCTGGGGGCAATTAGGGGAGGCAGGTGCCTAACTTTATGATTTATTATTGGTCAGGTACGTGAAGGTATCCTGCAATGATACTTTGCTATATATTGTTTATACAATTATTAGGAATAAATGTGCTGTAATGTTTGACTCTTCCTCAGTCAATGCGCTCTATTATTGTTTAGACGGAACCAAATATAAATGGCTTCCCGATACCAAATGTACAACAATTCCTTAATGTTTGAAAAAAATTGTATAAACAAATTTTCTATAGACATTTAATCTGTTTGGTAGTGATGTTATTTGTTTCCTTCAAAATTTAAATACATCTACGAAAATTAAAGTTATTTGCTTAAAAACTTATTTTCCACACAAAGTAGATCCTACACAAAATAATATGATTATAATTTTACTTTAAATATTGTTGCTGCTGTGTGACAAAATATTCTGAGAGAAGATATTCAACGCAGGCATATTCTGCACAAAAATATCAAGTGTGAAACTTTTCTTACACAAAACATATTTTACACAAATTATGTCTCAAGGGGGAATATAAAAAAACAATATCAGTTATGCGCCTTTTATTAGGAAAGATGGAGAAAATACTAGTTTCTTTCACTTCGATACGTTCTCTGGCTTATTGTTCAGTATTATCTTATTTCAGTATTTATAACCAATAAAAAATTATCATTTTTTAAACAATTTTTTTAGTTACGTTATTGATAGTTATTTTTTTTTAATCGGTTTCATTGATGAAACAAAACAATGTTTAATTAGCGACATATATAGTGCAAGAGATTTAAAAAAAAAACTAGAATTTTCTCCATCTTTCCTATAAAAAGAAACGAGTAGTATTAATTATTTAAATAATCGAAAACTGTCTGTGACAAAAAATATCACTCTTAACATTCTTTCTCGCCGACATTAATGTGAGAAAATATAACTTTTCACAATTTACACAATGAAAAAGTTGTTGAAACAAATGAAAATTGTTTAAAGAATTGCCAAATAGTTTAAAAAAAAGACTTTCAACATTCGGTAATTGTGAAATCAATCCAAGCAAAATGATAAATTTTCACGATTCACAGGATAAAATGGTTTAAATAATTACGAAATATGTTAAACAAGAACTGTTATCCTTGCAATTCATCTACTGTATCATTTATCCCAAAAATAATAACTTTTCACGACTTACAGGCAACAAAAATTGCTTGAACAAATAATAATTGATAGAGTGGATGAATTTCAAGGATAATAGTTCTAGTTTAATATATTTGATAATTATTTAAACAATTTTTATCTTGTGAATCGTAAAAGTTTACTATTCTCCTGATATTAATGACACAATTACCGAAGTTTAAAATAAATTTTTCTTTATT
>CAKNWT010332848.1:0-11188 GCA_932066315.1 Andricus coriarius
AATCATTTGAAACCTTTTGACATTTTTGTGAAATATTTGAAATCTTTGAATTCATTTAATATCTTTTGAGATGTTTGTAAAATCACTGAAATCTTCGTGAAAATTTTTGAAATTTGTGATATATTTTAAAAATCATCACCTAAATCTTTGTGAGGTTACTAAAATCTTTGTGAAATCTTTTAAAATTTGTGAAATATTTGAAATATTTTGATATTTTTTAAATCTTTGTGAAGTCGAATGGTCGAATCTTCAGGATTTTGTAAATTTATAGATAAAAAATACATTTTCTCCATTTTAAAGCTCAGGATCTTTATTAAATGCATGAGGAATATTTAACACATAGTTACCGAACTGAAAAAAATATAAATAATGTGTAGAATATTGTTTGAAAAATTCCATTTTAGTCGTATTTAGTCGATTTTATTTATTTCTTTTGAAGATTTCAAAAACTAGACTAGATAAAATTTTATAAAAAAGCATAATTTTATAGATTTTAAACAGGAGGAACATTATGACCCGTAAACGTTCTACATGTCTCGCACAGTTTTCGAGAAGAATGAGATTTTTCATTCTTAAAATAAAAAAATGAAAATATTTTTATCAAAAATGCGTCTAACGATTATTTTAACTTTAGTTTTAAAATACGCATGAGGCCCCCTAGAAATAAAAACAAGAAAAGAAGCTGGAACGGCAAGAATCCTTTGGGTTGAACTTTTTTTTTTAAATTCTTACCTGAATGCAAACGAACCGAAAACAATCTTTTTGAAATTCATTTGTTTCTCTATAACCTCTTGTCGCACGTGTTAGTTCTGGATCTGTCGGTCGCGATTGCAACAGATTCCAATTTTATCAGAGAGATGTGTGGATTAAATTCGAAAGTTGTCAGAAAAGACATGAATATTTTTCACAAAGAAACGTTTACATTTGAAGAATATTTTTGAACTGAAATTATGTCACATCGTGACAAAAGTGCAGAAAATGATGAAGAAAGTGAATCAAGTTCAGAAGAAGAAATTACTGAGAGTGTAAGTTCCTGCCCTGTTCGAAAACCAAAATTCTTTGGCATACCGATTTACAAACTTTCTTATAAAAGACTTCCCAAAAAATGTCTCAAAGTTTCGTTTGTCGCAATCAATAGCGTATCGCTTGTAAGTACTATGATTATATATAAAATAAATGTTTTTTACTATTTTTCGTACTTTTTTTCAGTTAACAGGAATCATAACCATAGTGCTTTCCATATGGATGCTAGTTGATATTAAATTACTGATTGGTCAGGGTCTCTTCATCTCAATTCTCCTTTTACTTGGGATTTTCACTACTAGCGTGTCCTTCATGGGATTATTCGCTTTTGTGAAGAAAAGAACAAATCTTTTACTGCTCGTGAGTGCTTAAATATTTACTTTTTGCAGTGTGGCCGCAGGTTAGGGAATACCTTGAAATCAGGGAAAAGTCAGGGATTTTGAAAAAAGTGGCAAAAGTCAGGGAATTCCTGATGTAAGGACTGCAGTACAGACATTTTTAGTCACTGTTTTTCTCAAATCAATTTTTAGTCAATTGTTAAAGATTAGGTCCCTATATTCACTTTCTTAAATGAAAATATCACTTTTCTTTAAATAAATTAACCCATGGGTATTTCCAAAGATTCCAAGAAATTTTTAATAGACTTAAATAATTTGAAGGTATTCCAAAGGAGCTCAAAGTTTTTAGGGTATTTATAAGCTTCCTAAGAATTGACAAAGAGAAAAAAAAATGTCAAGGAATTTTTAATAGATTTCAGTAATTTAATGGGATTTCAAAAGACTTGAAATATGTTACGGTATTTTAAAAACATCCAAGGAATTTTCAAGAGATTTGAAAAGATTTCAAACGATTTAAGCACATGAATATTGAGAGATTTCGAAGGATTTCATAGATTTAAAAATATTTCAAGGGATTTCTAAAGATTTTGAAAAATTTCAGGAGATGTCAAGAATTTTGGGGTATTTTTAAAAATTCCAAGGAATGATCACGAGCTTTAAAAAATTGCAAGTGATTTTAAAATATTGTAAGCGATTTGAAATATTTCAGGATATTTTCAAAGATTCTCAAGAATTTTCTATTGATTTCAGTAATGTAGTGGGATTTCAGTAATTAAATGGGATTTTAAATATATTAGGGTATTTTCAAGAGCTTTAAAAAGTTTGAAGGGATTTGAAAAAATTCAGAGGATTTGAGATGTTTCAGGGTATTTTAAAAATTCCAAGAAATTGTCAATTTATTTCAGTAATTGAAGGGTATTTTAAAAGGATTTGAAATATTTAAAAACATTGAAGGCATTTTTAAGAGCATTAAAAAGTTTTGAGGGATTTCGAAGGATTTGAAATGTTTTAGGGAATTTTAAGATTCCAAGGAATTTTCAATATATTTTAATAATTGGAAGAGATTTCAAAAATTTGAAAGATTTTAAGGTATTTTAAATAATTCCAATCAATTTTTTATTGATTATAGTAATTGAATGGGATTTTAAAAGGATTTGAAATATTTTAGGGGATTTAAAAACATTTCGAGGCATTTTCAAGAGCATTAACAAGTTTTAAGGGATTTCGAAAGATTTGAAATATTTTAAGGAATTTTAAGATTCCAAGGAATTTTCAATATATTTTAATAATTGGAAGAGATTTCAAAGGATTTAAAAGATTTTAAGGTAGTTAAAAAAATTCCAAGGAATTTTCAAGAGCTTTGAAATGTTTTAAGGGATTTAAAAAAATTGCAAAGGATTTGAAATATTTTAGGGTATTTCAAAAATTCCAAGAAATTTGTAATTGATTTCAGTAGTTGAATAAGATTTCAAATCGATTTGAAATGTTGTAGGGCATTTAAAAACATTTCAAGGCAGTTTTAAGAGCATTAACAAGTCTTAAGGGATTTCGAAGGATTGGAAATATCAGAAGGAATTTTCAATATATTTAAATAATTGGAAGAGATTTCAAAGGATTTGAAAGATTTTAAGGTATTTTAAAAAATTTCAAGGAATTTTCGAAAGCTTTAAAAAGTTTTAAGGGATATCAAAAAATTTCAAAGGATTTGAAATATTTTAGGGTATTTTAAAAATTCCAAGGAATTTTCAATTGATTTCAGTAATTGAATTGGATTTGAAAAGGATTAAAAATAATTTAGGGTATTTAGAAAGATTTCAAGGCATCTTCATGAGCTTTACAAACTTTGAAGGGATTTCGAAGGATTTTAAATATTTTAGGGAATTTTAAGATTTCAAGGAATTTTAAATGTATTTTAATCATTTGAAAATATTTCTATGGATTTTAAAGATTTTAGGGTATTTTTAAAAATTCCAAAGAATTTTCAACAGCTTTATAAAGTTTTATGGGATTTCAAAATATTTCAAAGGATTTTGAATATTTTAGGGTATTTTAAAAATTCCAAGAAATTTTCAATTGATTTCAGTGATTGAATGGGATTTCAAAGGAATTCAAAGATTTTAGGGTATTTAAAAATATTTCAAAGTATTTTCAAGAGGTTTAGAAAGTGTCAAGGGACTTCGAAGGATTTTAAATATTTTAGGGACTCTTAGGTTTCCAAGAAATTTTCAACCTATTTCCAAAAATTTATGAGATTTTAAGGGATTTTAATGATTTTAGGGTATTTTTGGAAATTCCAAGGAATTTTCAAGAGTTTAAAAATGTTTAAAGGGATTTCAGTGATTTGAAGGAATTTCTAAAGCCCTCAAAGTATTTTAATAAATTAACCAGTATTTCAGGAAATATCAGATTTCATGTAATTTTGTGATATTTTATAATATATTTTAATGGATTGCCAAGAATTTATTTACATGAATGGAGGGGTTTTAAATAATTTCAAAGATTTTCGAATATTTAAAAGTATTTTGAAATATTTTAAAGAATTTTAAAGATTTTAGGATATTCTAAAATATTACAAGCAATTATCAATTGATTTGAATAATTGGAAGGGATTTCAAATAATTAAAAAGAGTTTAGAGTATTGTTTAAAATTCCAAGAATTTCTCAAGAGCTTTAAAAAGTTTTAAGGAATTTCAAAAAATTTCAAAGGATTTGAAATATTTTAGTGTATTGTAAAAAAATTTTAAGAGATTTCAAAAAATTTCAAAGGATTTGGAATATTTTATGGTATTTTTAAATATTCCAAGGCATTTTCAACTGATTTCAGTAAATTAATGGGATTTCAAAGGATTTGAAATATTTTAAGGGATTTCAAAAGATTTTAATGAGGTTGTAAAGAATTAAAGGGGATTTCCATGATTTTAAAGGTATTTTAACAATTTTATAACATTTAAATAGATTTCAAAGACTTTAATCATAAGTAGTGAGGGATTTCTTTCCTGAAGTCTTTTAAACTCACCTTGAATTCTTTGGCATTTCATAAAATCTTTTGAATTCGCTTGAATTTTTCTAAACTCATTCAAACTTACTAAATTCTATTAATTTTTTCATTTATTTGAAATGTTTTCAATTCACTTGACTTTTTTTTAATTCCCCTTTAATTTTTATGAATTTCATCGAACTCTTCTAATTTCTCTTAAAGTCCTCTGAATTCACTTCATTTTACTGATATTAAAGAAATTTTTTCAATTTGCTTCATTCTTTCCAATTTATTTGTATTCTTTTAAATTTAACTTGAATGGTTTCGAAGTATTATGAATCGAATTCTTCGAATCATTTTAAATTCAATAGAGCATTAGTCACATTATTATTGTGCATTAGTTACTTTTAGGCGCTTTAGGGTTAGAAATTGGTCACTTTTGGTCAGTTTTTCGATTTGTATAGGAGGATTTATGTTAACAGCGATTAAAAAAGACATTTAAATTTAAATTGATTTAACCGAAATATTTTTTCATTTTCAGTATATTGTATGTCAGTCGATATTATTATGCACTATATTTATATGTGCGATTATGAGTTTTTCACTTTTTGATAAAGTGATGCAAAAAATTCGGGGAGACATGACAAAGTCTATAGAAAACTATCATAATTTGGATTGGGCCACAGAAGCTTGGGATAACACACAGAGATATGTAAGATTATAATAGAGATTATAATATAATATAAGATTATTATATAATTATTATTATTATATTTATATTATTAATATTATATAATAATAATATTATAATAAATAATAAAATAAAAATAAAAAATAAAAATAAACTTAATAAAATAAAAAATAATAATTAATATTATATATATTATTATTATATTATTTAGATTATTATTATAATATAAGATTATAATTATAAAAATTATAATAATTTTTAATAATTTCTTTTAAAATAATAGTTACAATGTTGCGGAATTAGATCATATAAAGACTGGATTGATTATCGGAAAACTATTCCACAAAGTTGTTGTTCGACTGCAATCGAAAAGGTACAAAAGATAATTACAGTGTTGGGAAATAACTAAGTTTATTTTAACTAGTTACTTTGTTTGGCAACAACAGTGGTAACGAAGTTACTTTTGTGAATAAGTATTGAATTGGTAACTACTTACATTTTTTCATTAACAGTAACAGTAAATTGCTTTTGCAAGTATTTTTTCATTTTCAGTATTCAAATTGTGGGGACTAGTTTTCAAAACTTTAAAAATTGGAATTTTTCTCTACCTTGGAACTGAAAATTTTCTAAAGTCTATAGAAACACTTTTAGACAGACAAAAAATTAATTTCCGCAGCTGAATATTCTTTTTTTTTTTTTGAAAATTAAGTTTTTTTAACTGAAAATTTAACTATTCCAGTTGAAGACTCATCATCTTAGTTGAAAATTCAACCATTGTGTCGAAAATTATCTGTTTTCGTTGAGCATTTAACAATTTTGTTTAAAATAAGTATTTTTTTTGTATCGAATTCAACTATTTTTGATTTAACAACAAATTATCTTTGGGTTGAAATACCGATTATTATATTTTTCATTTAATATTTATCTTTTTTGGTTAAAATTGGTTGAAAGTTTATTGCTTTTTTAGGTTTTATAAAAATTCATGTATTTTGTTGAAAATTCAACTGTTTTGTTGAAAATTAAATTATTGCTTTGGAAATTTGTCGTTTTAGTTGGAAAGTTATCTGATTTGGTTGAGTATTGAACTATGTATTTTGTTAAAAATTCTTCTTTTTTGGTAGAATCCCACTTTTTTTTATTTAAAATTGAAATATTTTTTGGATGAAATATCAATAACTATTATATTACAACTATTTGTTGAAGATTCATATATTTAGTTGAAAATTGATCTTTTTCGTTGAAACTTCAACTATTTTGTTGCAAATTTGATTCTTTTTTTGTTTAAACTATTAAAAACTATTTGGTTTCAAATTCAACTATTTCTTTTATTTTTTTTTTTGAAGATTTATCATTTTAATTAAAAATTCTTCTTTCTTGTTGAAGATTGAACTATTTCATTGAAAATTCTTTTTTTTTTCTTCAAAAATAATTTTTTTTTACTGAAAATTTAATTATTTCATTTTTGGTTGAAAATTTATCTTTTTCGGTTGAAAGTTCAACTGTTTTTAGTTCAAAATTCAACAACTTTTTTTAAAGTTGAACTCTTCTGTTAAAAATGTACTTTTTTGGTTGACGAGTCATCATTTTAGTTGAAAATTCATCTCTTTGGTTGAAAATGTGACTATTTTGTTGAAAATTAGTTGTTTGGTTAAAAATTACTTTTTTTAAATAGAAAATTTAAAGCTTTGGTTGAAAATTCCTTTCTTTTGTTGTAAATTAATTTTTTTCATCTGAAAATCTACTTATTCCATTTTTGATTAAAAAATATCTATTTTTGTTTAAAGTTCAACTGTTTGATTTGAAAATTGATCTTCTTGGTATGAAAATTCATTTATTTTGTTAAATATTCGTCTCTTTGATTACAAATTTAACTATTTTGTTAAAAATTCTTTTTTTGTTGAAAATTAATTTATGTATCTAAAAATTTAATTATTCCAATATTGTTTAAAATTTATATTTTTCAGTTGAAGATTCAACTAAGTGGTTGAAAAGCTTTTTTAGTTGAAAGTCCATGTCTTTTGTTGAAGATTCATTTTTTTGTTTCAAGATTCATCATTTTGGTTCAAACTTTATCTCTTTGGTTGAAAATTTCACTATTTTGTTGAAAATTTGTTTGTTTTTGTTTGTTAAACAATATATTTTTAACTGAAATTTGGATTAATCGATTTTTGGTTAGAAAATTAAATTTTTTAGTTGAAAATACAATACATCAAATATTATATTTTTTGCTGAGAACTCGTATTTTTTTGTAGAAAATTAATCTTCTTGCTTTAAAAAAAATCTTTTTTAGATGCAAATTTAACGCCTTGGTTGAAAACTGAACTCCTCTGTTAAAAATTCTGATTGGTTGAAAATTTAACTATTTCGCCAAAGATTGGTTTTTTGGTTAAACATTAATTTTAATTGAAAACTTAAATATTATAGTTAAATATGCATAATTTTACTTAAAAATTTATCTCTTTGTTTGAAAATTGAACTACTTGGTTGAAAATTCGCTTTTTTATGGATAATTGAACTATTTCATATTTTGTTGAAAATTCAACGTTTTCTAAAACATTTTCTATTGGCCCTGGGAAGCTTAAAATCTTCCAGAAGTGGAATTCGGAACTAGATAAATCTAAAGAAACACTTATAGAAAGAATGAAAATTTTCCAGGGCCATATACATTGTAGCCATCCTGAAATTCAAAACTTTCTAAAACATTCCTTGTTTTAGAACCATTATTTCGGTCATAACTAAATACGAAAGCAACTAAAAGAGTAACATTAGTTACATTTTTTGCAAAATTAACAAAGAAAAAGCTACATTTTGAATCCGTACCGGTAACGATAAATAGTTCCTGTTAAAAAGTAACTTACCCATCACTGGATAATTAAGCTTAAAAAAAAAATTATACTTTTTTTTATTATATCTAGTGTGCAACAATGTCAGAGGAGGTAGCTTACAAGTCCGGATGTTTAAAAAGTGCAGTTATTTTGTTGAAGTCCCACATCCACGCAGTTTGTTTGTCCGCTTTGATGATATCCATAACCATCGTAAGTCTCGTAAGATAATTGAATATTTAAAAAATAAAAAAGTCTTCAGAAAAAGAGTAGCAAATAATTTTGAAACTAAATTTCTTTTTTAATCAGGCAACAAGTCTCTTTGTAGCCTTTGGAGTGCGCAGCAAGTTAAAGGTCTATTGAACCATCGCTGACTCTTCAGTTATCGGAAAGGCATTATAAACCACGTAAACATTTTTCATTTTTATTATCATATATAGATCATATGTATATTTTTTGAAAACACTTAATATATAGGTATATAATAATGCCTTAAACTGTTAGACATACGTTATTGGATTAAAAAACGTCTTTCCTTTAATTCACTTAATAACTGCATTGAAAATATTTTCTTATCGCCGAATCTGCAGTTGAATTTAAATTTAAAAATTTATTTAAAATTAAAAAACGTACCGTAATAAGCTCTCGTCAAAATTCAATCTGTAAGCAATATCTAGGGGAAACCTCCCTACAGTGGATAATAATTAATTCACAGCACAGATACGTAAAATAATTAATTTTAAATTTAATTTATTAACACGTATCGTGCCTTAACTGTTGATTAAATAAAATTAATTTTATAAATACATTGGTATTTTTAATTAATCATTATCCACTGTAGGGACGTTTCCCCTATCCTTAATTATAATTTTTCTGATAATTTTATAGTATATAATATTGACATCTGATCAATAGTCAGACGAGCACGATATACATTTTCATTTTTCTATACATAGGTTCAAATTTTTTGAAAATGTGGGCTTCAAAAGTAAATAATCACTTAAATAATCAGTCTATATACGAGGAACAGACGATTATCGTATTTTATTCAGTATTTCTTAAATACAATACGTAACTATTTTATGTATGTACAAGAGAAAAATATAAACTCTTTAAAATAAAACAGTACTATCTAGAATTCGAATAGCAATGAATTAGAATTAGAATTTTTTCTAGAATCTTTTGAGTCCAGTTTAGAAAATGCTATGAAATTCAAAACCCCAAGGAAATAGAGTGCCTTGCTCTTATTTTCCAAGGCTGCACTCCTGATTGAAATGCACCTTCTGAAAAATGTATATTTATGATATTAATTGACGGAAAAGTCAATGCATCGCTATCCATGTATGATCGGGCTCGTGATCACTATTTTAATATTCATTTACTTAAATCAGTGAAACACTTATCAGAATTCACAAAAAAAAACTGATTAAATTCGAGTAAATTTATTCTTTGATACGAGCTATGTAAAAATAAATACTAGACTTAAATTCAAACCTTTGAACAAGTTGAAACTGAAATTTAAAAACCTCGGAATTGAGGTGTCCTGAATATAAATCTTTTCCAAATCAATTTGAAATTTTACGCGTTTAAAAGTTCAACAAAATGTTTAATTTAAAACCCTTTTTAATTCAACAATTTAAATCGATGCATTTAATATCGAACAATTTTAAAGCGAAAATATTTATGATTCATTAATATTTGTAATAAAAAATATTTCCTATTTTGAATTAGAAACGTTAAAAAGTTAAATTATTTGTTACTGCTTATTACAGCATGCAAAATTCAACCATTTGAACCATTTGAAAATAAAAATAATTTAACAAGTATTCCAAACCGTCTAAATTAAGAAGAAATATTATGTATGGAAAATTTTGAAAATTTCTATTAACAATCGTAATTTTAATTATCAAATAAATAATCAACAAAGAAAATTTTTACACGTGAAACGTTGAGAGAATTAAGAATTTTAAATTTTATATAAGACATCAAAAAATAAACTATTTCAGAATTCAAAATGCAGGCTTTTATTAATTCTGAATTAAATAATTTAAATGTAAAACCTTAAAAAGTAGGCACTAATGAATAATTTTAAGCCGCAAGCATTTTAAAATCCTGAAGAATTACAAAAGCTTTTAATTGTAATTATTTAAAAATTAGCCGCTGAAGAGTTCAATATAAAAAAAATTAACTTGACATCCCTTAAAATTGAATTAGGAACCTTTAAATTTTTAAAAACTTGAAATTTTTTAAATAATTGTAGACAAAATCTTCACAAAGCATTTTTAAAAGTGCAGAATACGAATAGAATTAGTTCCATATTAAAGTCAAAATAAAATAAGAGGAATAATATTATTTATATTATTAATATTATAATAATATTTCGAATGAAATCGTTTTAAATGTAAACACCTTAAAAATTACAGTTTTAAATGCGATCAGTTCTAAAAAATTTAAAGTGAAACATTAAAATTTGGAAAAAATCATGTAAAAATTAAAGAGACAAACAATTTGTAGAAATGAATCATCTGAAATTTAAAGTTAAAAACTTAAAAACTTGAAAACAGTTAAAGACGAAGAATTTCAATTTTAAGCGATGATAATTTCGAATTGATTTAGAAGTCTCCAAGAATAAAATCTACGAGTTTAAACTGAGTATTTAAAACATGAATTACAATTGAAAATTTTAATTTTAATCAGATAAAATTTTTGTAAAAACAGGTAAGGTAAAATTATAAAATTCCTAAGACCTAATATTTGGCCACTTAAAAAAAAAACGAAAAGTTAAAAGTTAAAAAAGTTTTCGTCACCGGTCTTATGGATTAGAAAAATGTATCCTCCAACTTTCCGAGTAGCTCAAACGGTAGCGCGCTGGGTTTGTAGCCTATAATTTTTTCTTAATTATGGAAGAATATACATTTTAAAGCTTTTATTCAATGAAAAACTCGCTTTAACACATGATTCTCCTTCTTTTCCCAAAAAATCTTTTTTATTTATTAATAAATTTATTCATTTACATTTATAAACAAGAGAGTTAAAAACAATTGAAAATACAACTCGAAATCTTCGTTCATATTCTCATTTTAAAATATGTGAATATTTTTTAAACAAAATTATAAAATTGATAAAATGCACAAAAAGTAAATTTGCTTGCGAAAAAAGTACGAAAAAGCGAGTTTTTCATTCAAATAAAGCAGTTAAAATGTTTATTTTTGCATAATTAAAAAAAATAGAAAGGAATGGCATATTTAAACATTTTAAATAAAAGGCAGCGAGAATGAAGCTCGCAACTTTCGGGCTTTAAACCCGGCACGCTACCGCTTCAGCTACTCGGGCTCGG
>CAKNWT010332848.1:11288-44215 GCA_932066315.1 Andricus coriarius
CTCACAAGACCTGCGGTGAAAAATTCAGTCAATTTTTTTTCGAAACTGATCAAACATTGGGTCCTAGGAAATTTACAATTTTTCTTTGGCGGACCTTTGTTTACAAACATTATGAATAAAAAACCACACACTCCTGTTTTTTTAATTGCAATAACCCTGTGCATCATATCAATTGATAAATTTTCTTCGAATCCTAAAAAGTTTTTTAAAGCAAATTCTGATCTTTTTTTAAGGTCTATGACAATTACTGACTATGAAGGATGATGAGGGATCAGGCGCAGTTCAGGCAGGTTCCATCCAAGTACAGATATATTATGTACGTCATCGCAAACATCGTGACTATTTACAATAAATATACAGTCGATTAGATTATTATATAAATAAAATATATCGTATCGTTATGTAATTTAGGTTTACAGCAACACGTGACAGTAAACAATTAGATCAGCGGCAAAATAGCGTATCCTACCAAAGTAGTGGTCGTAGCTATGTAGCGTGGCTGAGTTGTGCTTTGGTTTCAGCTCCTTTTATTAGCGTCGTACATTCCTTACACTCTGATTCACTATTCATTCGAGTATTGAGCGTGCAAATGGGTCATTTCAAGTCGCAATATCGAACAATAATTCCGGCAAAAATCCTTCAAAACTATCTCATCTCATTCAATACAAAAACAAATAAAATCACAGCATCATGCAGTGTTTTCCAATCTTTTAAAATAAACAAATATTTTCTACAGCTACTTTCGAAAACTCTCTGATCACAGAGTCACAGAAATCATCACAGAACAATGAAAAAGAGCGAGCTTTTTATTTTCGATATTTTGACTCTGACCCAGGTGCAAGCGGATCGAGGGGTATATACAGATCGGTCTATCATTTATATTTTCACACTGTTCTCGAGCCTGAGAGGACATAGAAACACGTTAATTACCCGGAAGAGTTATTTAGCAAATGCGAAACAAGAACTCGAAACTTCATGGAAGTTAAAAGTTATAAATTGTCCCTTTCTCCATTTGTTGGGATTATCTTCCTCAAACTGCCGGCTTACAATACCTTCAATTTCATTCTAGCATCCCTAGCAGTCTTCACATCTGTCATTTGAGACTTGATAAAAATATTCCATTTCTTAATAGCCGAGTACAGTGGATTATTCTATCAACACAGGCCACATAAGGGCGGCAAATTTCTTCTTTTTTTAGTCGGGAAGACTATACCCGGAGAAAAATGGTATCTATTCAAATAAATAAATTTTAGCTCATAACAATTGTTTAAACTCGAGTACGTCTCGACAACTTTTCCTTTAAACGATCAGCTGGACTCGCAGAAGAAAATTTTCTACTATGGAAAATCGTTTAAAATTGATTGAACGCGTAAAAATTGTAAAGTCAGTGTGGCAGTGTCATTGTTTAAATTTAAAAGGTAGGGTACACGTGTTTAGATGAACACGAATTGAAACTGTAGTTCAGTCGAATGATAGGCGTGAGCATGCGTTGAATTTCCCGAAAACAAAACGACAGGCAATTTTCGCAGATTTTGTTTTATTAAACAGATAAACAATTCATTAAATAGGTAAAAAAATGGGAATGACTGTACAAAATTTCGAATCTAAATCAAGTAGAACGCGTCGCTCACTTTCCTTGAACCGCAGAATGTAATTGGTGTCAGTCTCAACACTCTCGAGTTGAAAGATTCATTTAACAAAGCTCACCTATCCCTAATTCCATTTTATACATTTAGTAGCTTTTTTTATCTAGATGTAAGGACGCCACTATATAACCTTCCGTAAATGAAGACGATTATTGACTTTTGATAATACAGTAATCAAAAATAAAGGGTTGATAGGGTTTTTTGCGCGTTATACGGGTATTGACGGTAGTTCGATTTCGACGTAAATACACTTAGTAATACGTGAAGAAACGGATAATCCATCGTTCCATTTATCCAGCAAGCACAAATAGTTTACGTTAGCCTTTCACTGGTGACCAGATTTCGCAACAGTGGAGGCATAATCTGGAAATTTCGATTTCAATCTTTCAGGCTAGCGGTTAAAAGCTAAGAAAAAATTTCCAATAATTTCCCGGTTTAAAACAAAAACTTTAAAAGTTTACAGCTCTGCAATTTTAAGCCCAATCGTTAATAACGTATAGTTTCTTTATAAGGTCATTTAACTTTAAAAACGATTTAGATTGAACAAAAAACCACCTCGATCTTTGAATCAAACGATAGAAACTGATAGGAACTTATCGATTTTTTAAGTTTTCAACATTTCTATCCCGATTATGCTTTCCACTCAAAGCCACCGTTCAACAGTGACGCACTCTCCAGCATTCATCACTAGCTATCGCTAACGTACAACACATCCATGTTAAAAATAAGTTAGCCCTTAATCTGTTTTCGTACCGTACACTGTCAACATTGCACCGAGAAAGCACCACTATATAATACAAACTTCTCGCCTCACTTAACACCTTAAATCTTTAAGTAAAAGGTTCTCAATACTGGTCACTCGATAGCTGAAGTCCTCGCAGTCCTGTATTGTTCTTGAATTTAACAAATTAACAATTCGCCGTTGAGAATCTAGAGAATTTCATTCACTCACCGAAGAAGCTGAACAATCAAATTGGAATATACTTTCGGAAAATCGAGAAGTCTACCCTGTCAGACTTTGTGAATGGTAGGTCACGTAATTACGTAACCATAAAGTGACAGGTAGGGCATATTTTAATCCTGTTTCACATCTATTCACAATTTCACACAGAAATCAATCCTCTTTTTATATTTTACACACAGTTTACAGACAGCTTTTGATTTTTAATACATGAAGAAATCCAAGTAAATATAAATGTGTAAAAAGATAGAAAGAGGGTTGAGCTCTACGTGAAACTGTAAATCAATGTTAAAAAGGATGAAAATATGCCCTAGGGGGCCAAGTGAACGTATTACGGTCACGTGGTCAGCGAGGGCAATTTGCCTTTGTAGACGAAAGTCTTACATTGGACTAAAAACGAGAAGATAGAGACCGCTGAAATCTGCTTTCAATCTCAGCTCAGATCTCTCGAGAAACTTTCCGTCCGTTTTTCCACACTCATGCGCAATTCAATAGATATAGCGTTTCGTAGTATGTACGTCAATTTAAAGCTATTTATTGACTAGGATCATTCATTCGTTTCATCTCAACGACGAAAAGTCGTGATATACCTAATCGTTTCATTATCCTTATTTATGTACCTTGTATCGATAGGTCGCGTAACTTTCTTTCAGAGTTACGCGAACGTCTTTCCAAACCACTATTCTCTTTATATTTCGATACCTCCATGAACCACTCTGAGAGAGGTTTTTTTTTAACATGGAGGTATCGATTTCTTCACTAATCTCTCCTCTTTTTAGGTAACGTTCTCAAAAACGTCCCTTGGAAATTCCGTTGCCGTCTTGCTGGAAAAATCGAGATGAAAGATCCAATTTGGTGTCCACTTCGATTTTTCCAGCAGGATCTGATTCTCGATTATTATTCAGTCTTAACCTAGGAGTAGACCCTATCACGGTGTATAATATAATATAATCTTAGTATTTGGCATCTTTGAAATACACAAATAGACTTTGGTATAAAACTTTTGATAGTGTCCATGACTCGTCTCGTCACTCGTTCTCACAAAGAGAGTTCATGAGATCAGACACAGTTCATTCACGACACCACCTAGCAAAACTTGTCCGACCACCAGAATTTACAGGCCGAGGGAGCTCTTCTTCTGCGTCTCTTTTTACTAGTTGGGTCCACGGGTTTCTTCGTGAACCTAACATTGTAGGGGTCCTCTGCTAATTCCGGATAGATTTGTGCATCGTGGACGTAATCGCCCTCGTAGTTGGAAGCTAGGCCGACCTTGACGATCTCATCCTGCTCAGCTGCGCTCCACTCAATCATCGTCGGGGTATTTGCCTTCAAAGCCTCTCGTTCTCTATGCCAGGCTTTGCGAACTGCAGTTGCCTTTGCATGATGAAGCAGCCGTTGCTTCTCCTTCTCGGCAGTCGTTCCGTATCGGAGGTTTATCACGTAACTGGCTCCGTGGATTTTCACATCCACTAGGGTACTGCTGCCGCTTCCGTTCGAGCTCTGATGGAAGGTTGTGTTTACCTGACCACCAAGTCGTTTCAGCTGTCCCCGGTCCTCTGTTGATTTCCAGGTGTCTTCTTTCACGAAGTAAAAGGCGTCCTGTTGGGCACTGTGGACTACGAAAGTGAAGGGCAGGAAGTAGGACTCATTAAAGACGGTCGTGAAGACGTCCTTGTAAATTGTATTGGCAGTTGAGACACTTGATACTACGGCTTGGCCGTCAGCGGTCCTGGAGACTAAGATGCCTTTTCCAAATGGAGGATCTGACGCAGCACCGAGACGATTTGGAATCAGCTCGCTGGTGTCTTTTTTCAGGGCTGATCGCGGCGGAGCTGAGAGGCCGGCTGCGTCGCTAGAGTGCCTCTGTGCAATGTGGGCCAAGAAGCCGGACTGAACACCCAGGTTCCTGATTCGCTCCTTCTTGCCAAAGATTGATGTCCCTGGACCCAAGGCTGGAGGAACTAGGCTTTCGGGAAGCTCGTTCGGGTACAACTGCGGGGCGAGGCTGTTCAGGTCGTAGCCCAAGTTCGAGAGCCAGGATGTGTGATCTGAAAAGAGAAATGGTTATTAGAGAAGATAGAATAATGAGGCTAGCTAGGCTTTTAGAGTCTAGAAGAAGCAAAAAAAAATTAAAGACATGATTTATTACCGGTTAATTGTTTGTGGCGATCTGTTTGATGAACATCAATAGGATTGTTTCCATTGAACCTGTAGAGATGAAGATGAGTCGGAGTTTGAAGTCTATCTAGTACGTTTTCCCATAAGGGAGACATCCACTGTCCAATCAGAGGATCATACACCTTCCCGTTTGGCATGTGGACCAAAGATGTAACCTGATCCAAAAGGCCTCCACAGAAATCAACAGGAAGGTAGAGGTACGGATTCGAGTCATAAACGATATGTCCGTAAGGAGACCTCATTATTTCTCTAATTCCTTCACCATACTGATTGAAGATCATGATTGGCGTTCCACATTGGTCAGTCGTGATATAATATTTGTTCCTATACACTTGTGCATATATAAGATGTCCTCTATCGTCATAGACAAGCGACATCAGTTTTCCATCCCGTGGACTATAGATTTGACTGACCTCGTAAGGTCTCTGCTGGTTATTGTAGAAGAACTGCGTAACATTTCCATAATTGTCCTTTCTTGTTGCGAGACGATCAAGATGGTCGTAATAGTATCTCACATCAAATCTTCCCCTCTTTGTTGCCCGGACCAGAAGCCCCTTTGCATTGTAATTGAATCGCTCCTCCCTTGCGTTCTGAATCACCAGCCCTCTGTTATCGTATTTGTAGAGACCTTCTCCGAATTTGATAATTCTATCCATAGAATTATATTCCATTGGAATTGTGTTTCCTCGATAGGTGAGCGATAACATGTTACCATTTGCGTCGTATTTGAAGTCCCAGGGTTCCTGTGCCTCGACACCTGTCAGCTGACCATCGTAATCCCAAGTGTAGTTTTTCACGTTTGTGTAAGTGTTGACCCCCACATTCCTGGTGTAAGTTCTCGTCTGATTGATTCGACCCTGGGAATCATGAGTGAACTCCATTCGAAAGACTTCCATCCCGTGAATAGTAACCGTCATCTGAGTTTCAAGATATCTCATGTCAGTTTTCCTTGAGAATATTGCAGTTCCATCGAAGACTGTCGTCTCGTTAAACTGAGGCTTGGATATCTTGAAGGGACCTATTTGATCCAGAGTTCCAGTTTTTTGACTGTAGCCCATAATGTGTGAGGGCAGAGTCTGGCCACCTATTCTTCCCTGCACAGATATCAATCGGAAGTTTGAGTCGTAATCGAAAGTGAACTTGGCATTACTGAGACCTGTTTTAGCACCAAAGTCTATCCGTTCCTCTACAAGAAGACCAGCGTTGTATTGATAGTCCCACTTGTATTCCACATCTCTTTCGGAATGTATCACTTCAGAAGGTAAACCACTGTCTGTGTATTTCATTTCACTCTTTCCATCTCCGTGAACAACTTCAGCCAACTGACCAGAAGTATGATATCTGTAGACAATTCTAGCTCCGTCACCAGGGAATACAGTTTGTAGTAGGTTTCCGTCGTGACTGTAATGTTGCAGATAAGCCCTTGAACTACCGGGTGGAGTGTAAGTTACTCTCAAGAAACCTAGGGATGATTGGCAGGAGAAGGAGTGTTTAGTTCCAGAGGGGAGAATTATGTGTCGCAAGCCACCATCATCATCATACTGTAGAGAGAAAGCACGATCACTTGGTAGAGTTATCTTCGATAACATATTGTAATCGTTGTAGGTGTAGTGCTTGGCACCATCTTGGCTATTGGAAATCTCTGCCAGTTGCCCATGTCTATCATATCCATAAGATTCGTCGGAAGCGCCCCATCTCCAGCTATCCATTCGATTGAACCTGTCATAAGTGATCGTGAGATTGTGTCCCTGATTGTGAGGCTGCCAGGATAATGGGAGACCCGCTGGATCGAAAGTGACTGTTAAAAGGGGGTTTCTGGATTTGTCATAGAATGTTTCTCGACTAAAGGCCTGTTCAAACTCAACTCCTATCACTCTTGTTTCATTCACCCAAACTTCTCGGCTCAACGTTTGCTGAAGGTGACTTACGTCACCAACGAGGTTGTAAGTAGTTGACATAGTATTTGTCACTTCACCCAAGGTCATCATTTGGTAACTCCACATTGGAAGCATCTCGGCTTCAACGGGTAAAGCAGCTTCAAGAAGAGGATGCTTTGTCGTCGCAGCTGTCATTATTCTTCCTCCTCCGGGTAGACAAACTTCCAGTGTGCTGTTGGGGAAAGCTGTTGCCTTCTTGACTTGAGTACCATCAGTGATCGTCAGCATATTCGACCTTTCGTTCTTCATCAGGAATTCCATGAACCTCTGTTTCTCTCCCAGTTTCAGGGCCTGAAGAGGTGCTGCGACTTGGACGGAAAGAGTTTCATCGGTGGTTAATTGAGACTTTAATTTCAATTTTTCTCCAGTTGGTAGAATCACTTCAGTCACTCGTCCAAGATCATCATAATTGTACATGTAAGTCTCTCGACCTCCTGATCGACTCGTTAGAAGTCCAGTTGCGCTATCGTAATCAAGTGTAATTTCTGATCTTCCCCTTTCTGATAATTTTACAAGGAATCCAACTCCAGAGATCTTTAACTCCGACTTGTGGTCTTGAGTATTTTCAATGGAACTTACAACATTGCTGTAGTCTCTCAAGAACTGAATCTTGTTTCCAGCACTGTCTGTTACTGTCGAAAGTTTTCCGAAGCTCGTATTCTTGCTGTAGAGGAACGAATACCTCGTCTTGCCCGAAGTCAAGTCCTTCGTCGCTACATGCTGACCATACCGGTTGAAAACGTAAACCTCGTTCGACGGTGGGAACGGAATATGGAACTCGCCACTCTCGTCGTGATTAGGAAGATAAGGTTGCAGCGCAAGAATATGCAAACTCCCTTGGTCAGCGATATGCAAAACTCCATCCGGCGACACGGCAAGGGCGGAAATAGCCGTAAACTTTGCATTCGACGATAGTAGAGTTTCGGTACTGCTTGTGTCATCCGTACATGCGCAGTTAAATTCTGATTCCTTGCTACTAGGTGTTGTATTATTACACTCGCATTGCCCGCGAACATGTTCGTGCCGTTGGCCGGCGAAGTATGACATTTTTCCGGAAGGGTCCACTACTCTGACGGAATTAATGCGATGAGAGTCGCTATCGGCGATGTACAATTCACCAGTGGGACTGAAGCCAACGGCTAAAACTGATCCAAGAATTTCTTCAGATTTCTTCAGACTGGAGAGAGTTGTTGAGTTGGGTTTTGGCAAATCAGCGTTATTAGCGTTGCTCGTACAGTGGAGTGGTGTTCCGGCTACAACACGAACTTTGAGGTCACTCGTAAGTTTGAGAACGAGTCTATCATCAATGAAGTGCAAGGATCCATCGAGGGGACTGAGGGTTAAACCGGTAGGCCACTGAAGTTGTGCTTGGTGTGCTGGAATTGCTCCGATGCAAGGAGCTGGTGACCAGTGATTGTGATGACCATGATGACCTACTAGGGTGTGGATAACTCCGTGGGGATCCACCGCTCGGATGTTGGTTCCATCTGCGATGTACATCGTCTTGTCGGCAGCGATTGCGATTCCTGTAAAGAACAAAAGAAAAAGTTTGAAATCAAGGGAAGATTGTTGGTCAATCTACAATTAAATCGCTTTTAAATAAAAAAATTCGGAGCGCGAAGTTTGGAGAGAAACACGGTCATTTGGGAAATTCCACACACTCCTTCTTTGTCTTTGGATTCCGTGATTAAAGATCTATTTAGATAAACCGAAGTGCTGACTAATTGAACGTAGAGTCTTCGGTGATTAATTACCTTTCGGGTGAGCCAGTTTCGCTCTAATGGCATGTCCTTCGTCACCACAATGACCCTCATCTCCAGGTATACATCGTTCCCCGCTTCCCACAACCGCTTCTATATTGATATCAGGATCTTGGACCTCATCCAACGAAAGCGCTCTTAAAATTTGATGTTTCTCTGGATCGCTGATATACAAATGACCGTCTGCTGGCGAGACGCAAAGATAATATTGATAGGCGACCTGGGTTGCTCTGCAAACAAAACAAAGCCGGTTAGTTTCACACTCTCATCTCAAACTTGTTCATTCAATCTATTATTATCGTCTAATATTTACCTTAAGACTAGAACCGTGAAGACTTTTCCTTCAGGAGTGATTCGTCTTACGAGGTTGAAGTCACCCACGTAGATGCTCCCATCAGGTCCACTAGTAAGTGCAACTGGAGTGAGAAGTCTTGCATCTTTTGCAAGACCATTGCAATCGACGCATTGTAAATTCCTCTGCAATCCAGTTCCCATGATGACCTTTACGGTTCTGGGATACTGCTTAAAGTGCAGCGTCGACCCGTCACCCTTTTGCAAAATGCCCTCGTGAAAGTTGTAGTGATGGTGGATGTCCAAACCCCACCCACCCACGTCCGAAATATCGACATCGAAGCCTTGCAAGGTAGCGGTTTGTGTCTCCCATATCACGCTGGGACATGTCGAGTGCTGATATCCGACCGAGATTTTCGCTTGAGCGATTCCGTACACCTTCTGTTTGTAAACGTTTCGCTTGTTCCAGGCGAAAGTGTGGGTTAAATTGGGATCTGCTTCGTAAGTCTTGGTGTGTAAGGATCCCTCGATCTCAACGTGAACGTGTACATGAGTCAGCGATTTCGGAATATATTGCCCCGTTAGTTGCATCCTTACTGTTGACAGATAACCCGCCGCTTGGCTGCTCTGGTACATCAGATGCAGGTTCGATCCCGGAATGGCGATACTTTCTTGGATGATCTATCAGAATAATTTTATCGGTGAATCGTGGGGATAATTTAATTTAGGGAATAGAGTTATGACCTAACTTAATGATTTATTAATGGGCGATCAACATGTTATCAACAATTATTATTTACCTGTGTTTCAGCAAAGACCAAACTCTTTCCAGGTAGTCCTCCAACTTTTTCCGGCATCCAAGTTCCAACGATGATAGGGCGAAGTGTTTCGTGATCATGTTCCACACAGGGACCATTTTCTCCAAATAGACCCACTGAAAACCCTGGGAAGCCTATTATATTTTATGGAGTCAATTAATAGATTCTTGATTAAGAACAACAATGGACGGCAATGGTACGACACGAACGAGTAAGTAGACACCACAAGATGAGATCTTCCATTGAATTACATCGAACATTAATCAACAGAGTTGCTACAGAGTTTGAGATATATCGAAATCGAAATTTCATAGCAACTCTGCATAGGAAATCAATGAAATGAAATGAAATGAAATAAAATGAAAATAAAATGAAAATAAAATATAAATAAAATGAGAGTAAAATGGAAAAAGGATCTTCACTGACACAAAATTGTCCACAAAAGTCATCAAATAAAGTCTTTTTGGTCAAGTTAACACCGAAACGTCCAAAAATGTTCATTACATTTTTTTTTAATAAATATTTTCACGTACCAACTGCAGGACTAGGTGGTTGCTTCGATTTCAGAGATTCTCCGCCCTCGCTTAGGGTCATTACGACGGGTGGTAGAACTACGATTTGATTCCATGGAACGAAAACTGTTCGCGTGAGAGGCCTGAATGGGCTTCGCTGAAATTGCAGAGTCACTGCACCTCCTCCGTTAACAAGAACGTCGAACCTGATCCAATCGAACAATATCATGAAGGGATCTCAGAATTTAAAATAGATGGAATTTAATTTTCTGGAACTAGATTTAGTTTATATAAATAGCAACTTTAGGAAATATTTTAGCTACCTTACACTGATAAAAATAGAGAAATGGATTGTCTTTTATATATAGTCATCCTGATTGGGAATGCAAGCGAATATTTTTAGATTAATTTAATTTGAAAAATCGGAATGACACAATATCAGAAGATTTCATGTTTTTTAAAAGTAATAACCAGACTTCTTTGTTTTGGAATGAATGGGAATGTGATTAAATTAATTAATTTAATCGAATTAATGGCTGATAGTAGTACGACCTTTCGATCGATGAATAAATAAAGAGGCTGTTCTAAATGTCGACTGATATTAACAGCAGCGGCAGAAATTAATTTCAGTAATGGATTCTAAAACTGTACTTCCGTGGTGAATAAGAGTTAATATTGTAGATAATACTGGTAACTATATTTCCTTCTTGAATAATGAAACTTGCTGTAAAAGTGAAGAGTAGAAAATGTTACTTACCATCCACCAGCTCTCGTGAGGGTGAATCCAAAACGTGAATCTTTGTCAACGGAAACTCGAATGCCTACAATTCCAAGTCCTTGCTCCGTAACAACCTGGCCTCGCATTACCGCAACCCGGCTGTTATAAATGAAAAAAATGACGATCTTTTTCGAACTTTTTGTTGCATTGCACTCTCTATCGGTGTAGCTGACTCAATGTATGCGATATTTTTCAACTCGAGGGGCTTTACATTGTCCCAATCTTTTGAAATTTGGAAAACTGGATTATAGAATTGGTGAGTACTAATTTTAATTTACAAAAAGTTAGGACTGACAGTTCGTTAAAAGATGCATCGATGGGGTTCATCGAATCAGCTACACCGCTGGCGAATAGTTCGGTGCGTTTCAATATTCGCACTTGGTTGCCAATACAATTCGCAATTCAATTTGCGTGCCATTCTAGGCTCGGCACAAAGTAGTTACCGGTGCCAATAACCGAATCGAGAAACCCGGAACAATGTGGATCCACTTCACAAGGTTTAGTCCGATAAGCATTGAAAGCCTTTACGAATCAAGAGGTCGTTTTATTTGCAATTTAAAATTTCAGTAAAAGCGGATTTGACAGGAGACTTTATTGCTTTGGGTGCTTGACAAATTCGGAAAAGCAAATTAAGGGATTTCAAATGCTGGAAATAAATAGATAGAGTTTATATCAATTTAAAACATTTTACACCTTTCAGATTAAAATGTAAAGAAACCATGTATCCTTCTTATTCTCCTTCTATCTGATCGATATTTTTTTATTTTTTTTGTTTTGAATCCACTATCCTTTCCTATCTCTTCTCTAATCTTCAATCACGTATATCTTTTTGAATCCCAGTCTTTCTATCCAAGTCTATCCCGAGTTATCCATGTACATTACTTTCTATCCGTTTGCCAATTTATAATTATCCTTATCTACTCAAACCCTATCCTCTAATTCGCGTAAATCCTTTTATCCCTCTGCAATATACATCTCCATTATTCTTTGAATCCGCTATTACACGTAAATCCTTTTCTATCTCTTATTCAATTTTTGATCACTCCTATCCTTTTCAATTTCGGGTTTTCTATCTAAGTCTATGCAGTCTATCGCTCGCTTATCCATACCTAAAACCACCACGCATCATCTTATGAATCCTCCGCTTATCCACGTCTATCCTTTTCTTTCCGCTTGGTAGCCTAAAATCCTGCTCATATTTTTCAATCGCTATCTTCCTAATCACGTAAATCCTTTTATATCTCTTCTGCGATATAAATCACCCTTATCCTTTTAATTAGCAGTCTTTCTATTCAAGTTTATTCTTACTTATCCACGTCTATCCTTTTCTATCCATGCACCAATCTATAACTCTGCTTACCTTAATCAATCAGTCACTCTATACTTTTTAATTCCAGTCTTTCTATCCGAGTCTATCTCTCCTTATCCACGTCTATCCTTTTTAATTTGTTTGGCAGCCTAAAATCCTGCTAATCCTTTTCATTTGCTATCTTCATATTCACGTAAATCCTATTGCATCCCTTCTATAATATAAATCACCCTTATACTTTTGAATTCCTGTCTTTTTCTATCTCTTCTTCACTCTTTAATAACCTTAAAATCTGAAATCATCCTTATCATTGCAATCACTATCTTTATATCCATGTTAATCTTTTATATTCCCTCTGCAATATAAATGACCCTTATACTTTTAATTCTCAGTCTTCCTATTTTAGTCTATTCTTCCTCATCAACATCATCATTTCTATCCGGTTGGCAATTTAAAAAGTTCCTGATATATTTCAAATGTCAATCGCTATTTTGTTATGCACGTAAATCCTTTTGTATCCCTTCTGCAATATAAATCACCCGTATCCTTTTAATTTCCAGTATTTCAATTTAAGTCCATCTCTCCTTATCTCTTCTTTTTGTCAATCCCTATCTTCCTATCCACTTAAATCCTTTTTTATATCTTCTTTAATCGTTAAACACCCCTATCTTTTGAATCCTATTCTTTCTATTCAAGTGAATCCTTCCTAGAATCTAGATAAACAAAGGATAGAAAATGATTCACGTGGATAGAAGGAGGATGGAATTGGATGAAAAGACTGATACTAAAAAGGATAGATTTAATTGTAGATGGATGAGGAGTTTTTCCATCTTTCTCCATTTCTTTCTATATTTTTCTATCTTTTTACTTTCAGCAAGAGTGATAGTGTTTCACTTTAAGCAGCTAATTCTGGTACTTTAGTCGGTACTAAAAACGATTGCTCAATTGTGATCCACCATTGGATTCATTATTGGACATGATAGCACATTCTTGGAAATTATGCAGCTGCAATCAAATGTAATTTTGAAACGCACCGAACATGATACTGGAACCTAGGTTAGAGATCATATAAAATGGAATACATGCATTTATAAATATCATTTAGGATTGTATGTATAGACGTAAATGATGTATAAATTATTCAGGACTGATATATGTATGTACTTTTTGGCGGAAAGTCGAAATATTATCAAGCTGATATAATGTTAAGCAGTCACGTGTGTATGTGCTGAATATAATGAAATCAATAGGTACCAGGTATATAAACTGCGTTACACAGTTTATTATATATACATACGGGTGATTTACCGGGGATTCGCGCGCGCGTGCGTGTCGTGCGCGTGCTTACTCGCGCGCGCGTATTGTGTCTGCAATTGTGTATGTGTGAGTGAAATATGCGCGCATGTGTGACAAACTATGTGTAGGTGAAGGCGGCAGATATTAGTCAGTCCCTAAGGAACTGCACAGGGGAAATCATATTGGTCCTTGGAGGATCGCACTCGTATCAACTGCGTGACTATCGATCTCTCATTTGGTTAATTTGACCCAATAAAAGTAACTTTTCCTCAAAAGGGCAAACAATTTTAATTTCGCGGTCTATGATACTCAGGAAAAGAAATTATTCTTTAGGGCTCAGTTATCCTGCTTATTTTCAGTTACCAAGTGGTTAAGTCTAAAAAATTATATTGTTTGCCTCAGTGTCTTTGATAATATGAACTGAAATTTCTCTAAAAAAAAAGAAGCTGCAGTATGAGAAAAAAGCTTTATTGGCAATCATATTTAAAAAGCGAAAATACATTTTACTAAGCCTTCGATTTCCAATTTGGAGAAAATTATAGTCAAGTGAGTGGTATATCCAAAAATATTATTTTTATTACAAGAATGGTAATCGAAGGCTTAATCAGATTTTGGAAAGCTAATCTAGAATCCAAAGTTAAAGATACTATTCTCATTAGAATTGAATTTACTTTATTTAATTTAATATTCGTCAAGATTTAATAAGAGATTAGTTAGACTTACCCTTACTTTATATTTTTGAAAGACTTACACTGTGTGGAACTTTTTCTTGAATAGTTTTTTTTCCTGAGACGAAACAAGGCTGTACCAATTTTGAGGTTTGTGAAAATGCCAGCCATTCTCAAGAATAGGGATTCTTGTTAGTATCGACAGGGTAAAACTGAATTGGCACAACCTTGTTTTGAAAAAATGTTACAAAATATTAATTTTTGATGACGATGAAGAAACTCGGAAGTACAGAAACATGGCCAAGTGCCGATCCTCCAAGAAAGAGTAGCTCAGCGAGGTGGCAGGCACTGTCATCACTACTGTAAATCATGGGAAACCATAATACGTGATATGAGAACATAATATATCGAAATACACGGATATCTTCAAGACAGACGCCAACCTATAAATGAAGGATAAACGAAAGAATGGATCCGATGTGTTTTCTCGTAAACGCGACACTAACTGTGAGCTGAAAGTCACGCTGTTATCATTATCCTCTTCAAGCCTTTGTCCCGCCTGAGAAATTTTGCTCGACTTCTCCAGATCATAATGACTCAGTTCTTTCATTATTTTGGAAAAAAAATCTCTATTCACGTCGCAATTAAGGTAAATATCGAAGACTCTTGAAACGGCTGGGCTCGAGATAGAGATCTGTAGTTATTTTTGTCTCATATTTCGAAGCACGATACTTTTTGCGCTTGTTAGATGATCATTACAACGGGCAGCGGGATGACGGGCATCGGGTTTAATTCGTTAAGTGGATTTTTGATACGGTTGGATTGGAGAAAGACAGACACAAGGTTTGGTTGGGTCATTAAAGGGTAATTGGTAGATTGTTAAGACGGTAGTACAGACGCAGACAAGGGACGATGGGAAGAAGGGCTTCGGGTTCTTTTCTTTTCTCTTCACGTAATTAACAGTATGACATTCGTTTGCCGATTGTTAATTTCTTTTCTCTCTTTGCAAATGAATTTACCGGTCGCGTCATACGTTATGAGTGATATATATATATATATATATATTTGCACATCACCGTGTACACATTTTTGGTAATTAGGAAAAAAAGAGACAAAAATTATCAAGTGTTTTGATGATTTAGTCGTGTGTATTAGCTTGCCCATCAAAGTATTAATATTAAAAATATTATTATTATTACTATAGAGTGTTACTGAGCTACTGCGCTTGCGCTACAGAAGCATATGATACTCTGTCGCATCATGTTCCTCTTATGCTTATCTAGCGTATGCACAGTAGTACAGGCCGTCAACATGGGGAATACTGCATATGTTTTAGATATGGGCCAAAGTGGACCATTTTGAAGATGATACAGGGATGGACAAGCTAGTGTGTATGGATGCTAAGGACGTTCACTATAGTAGATAGTTCGACAAGGTACGCAAAGTGCAAGCCTGGCAATAACATAAACAACACAAGACCAGGTAATAAAATACGGTAGCATATGTACTAATACAGGGCTGACGCACTAGAGGACAAGAAGTAGACAAGACATAACAAAAACAACAATCTGACGACATACCACAGATAACATAGAGTAGACAGGTTTGTACGGTTTCCAGTACGTAATGTATGGTACGTGGTGGTCGAGGACAGTACCGGCTCCGTCTCTACGTCGAGGCGTACATCCGACGACAATGGGGGAAGAAACTTCCCGAACGAAAACTTTGTCACGAAGTATGAACGATCGGACGCGCGTGACAGGTGGGAAAACTAATAGTTACGGTACTGCTGCGGGCACGAGCAGAGAACAACGACGCGACTACGTGACGCGAGTGAATGCATTGAACACGTAGAAAATGTCAAATAGATGTTATTCCCGTGACCGCTTAGCGTTCCGGAAACTCCAGGACTCAGATACACTTTCACAATACAGTGCGCGCTGGGCACTGTGTTGTAATTTTTTTTTAGTTCTTCTGATGAATAACCAAGGTGAATGCATTGAACACGTAGAAAATGTCAAATAGATGTTATTCCTGTGACCGCTTAGCGTTCCCGAAAATCCAGGATTCAGCTACACTTTCACAATAAAGTGCGCACTGGGCACTGTGTTGTGAATTTTTGTTAGGTTTGCTGATGAATAACCAAGGCTAAACGTAACTGGACAAGTGAAGCTGAATTTATTTATTATAGAGAAAAAAGGTAAGTATCATTACAAGGAAAGTTTATTTTTAGTTCTGCTGATGAATAAATCCGTGGCTGAAACCTGGGCACGTGAAACTCAATTTATTTAGTGCTCGACTTGAAAAAAAAAAAAAATAGTAAAGAAATTCGCGAAGTAACTTTGGAAATTGTGCCAAGCTTCTGCGCTATTCTGCATTTCCATACCATTTACTAGTCAAATCACGACCCATTCGAATATTCGGCACGACCCAATTTTCGATATTTCAAAGTTACCCAGCTGGTTAATTTTAAGTTTGGTCAACTTTTCGCTTTACTTAGGACTCTTCTCGCACCCGCAGACAATTTGTACATTTCAAATTGCATATAGCAGCTTTATTCATAAATCGCAGCGCGCCCTTTTTGCTCTGAATTCTTTTTCTTTAAAAAAAAAAAGACTCATTCGAAAATATAGGAATGGCCCAATTACGAAACATGAAAGGGGACGCTGCGAAAGGAAAACATTGTCAAAACAAAGACGGGGTACGATTCGACGCGAGTGGAGCGTACAACACTGGGAAAGGTATGAGAAGCAATAAACTGTGTAACAAGAATAATAACAAAGGAGTGTACGAGAAAGAAGCGGAGACGATGTAAACATGGCAACGCAAAAAAAAACTTGAGACTCAACTGATAAAAAATGTGTTAGTAGTGAACGTACATTAATACGCACGTATCACAGGAACATAAGGAAGAAAAAAAGGCGAAACAGGCTAATAAGTTGAGAAGCTCATATGAAAAAAAAGACATGTAAGATGATATAATGGAACGAGCGACGAGCATAGATGGTTGGACATGAACGATTTAGCGAGAGCTGAGCTGCAACTTACCGCGGTGTAAAGGAACTCCAGAACGCACTACGTGTGGGAAAAACCAACGAGAAGAAAAGGGCGTTACCACACGGTCACAGAACCCACGTTTTGCGGGCAATACGCAACATCGCAAGTTCGCCCATCTCGCGTTTGCACCCCTAAGAAATTCGCCCTTTTATTGAAAATCGCGGAGAATCTATTCTCTTTTATGTAAAGATCGGTGGCAGGAGCCCGTAAACTACAAGGGTTTTCCCCTTCATTCATTTTCCTCTTCTTTTTTTTAAAGAGAAAAATGAAACTTAAATGGCCTTTTGTAAATGGGGAATACTTTCCACGGGGTGATTTGCATTTAGAGCGCGGGTCAGGAGTCTTTTCCTTTTACGGGATTCTTTATCGCTTAGTGGGAACGATAGAGCTTCAACGGACGAGAAACGTATCTTTCATCGGAAACGTTTTGATGAGCGTTCCTTGCAATGCTGCGTACTGCCATTACAGAAACAATAGACGTAGACACACACTAATCAAGCGCACCCATCGGACACGCGACTGTCCCAGCCACGCACATGAACTCAGACACTCACAGACTCATTCAACATAGAGTGGTAAACATATGACGGACACAAGTTGGAAACTACGTAACATACATATAGTGAGATACACGTGACAGCAGTTTGCGGCTCTGATTCCTGTCGGTCCCCTCAGGAATCAATTTTCCTATCGTCTTTATTGTCTCGTAAAAAAATACCCCTCACTAGGTCTAATTTGTCTCATTTCCTGCGATAAAACTTAATTTCAGAATCAAATCCCTCTGGATTAGCCTTGACCGCTTCCACACTTTTTTGAAACCTCAGTGCTGACACACGGCATTTGTCTTTGGTGAAAACAACGAAAAAAGCAGTGTAATTTTTTTCCATGAGGCTCCCTGAAGCAGTTTATCAATGAATTTCAAACTTGTGTCTACCATATTGATGGAACTATTTGTCCGCCGGATCGAGACGTCTTTTATATCCTGAATAGAATTTCTTCCTTCTCCCTACCCCCAAACATTTTTGGCTGACGTCCCGATCCGACGTCTACTTTCATATTAAAGATTTACCATGAATATCTATTTTCCATGTATTTGCTTAACTAACGTACGATTTCGAATATTTCACGCGGCAAATGAAAAAATAAAATCAAAAAGACAAAATAGTATACGTAAAAGCAAAGAACAGTAAAAGTTTTTTTCGCGCAACGACACTATAGGTTGACATTCGTGAATTTTGAATATTGGCTCAACGAAGCCGCACTCGGGCTCGGGTGATTAGGGTAGTTTGGTAGGGTTTACACACAAGAGGAAAAACACTAGACAACGTACACGAATCCCTCGAATGCCAGTCGCACCACGAATTATGTATCGTGCACCTCGCATCACTCGAAAAATGAGCCACGTCACTCTAAAATGAAATTTTTCTATGACGGTGCTGATTCCAGACCTTGGGGTAATTGAAAACCAATAGCCAAGATTTTTGTACAATCAAGCTGAAATCCATCAGTTAAATTATATCTTTTCTGATTAGAATTCATGATACATGAACCATACTTTATATTTAATCAGTACAACTTCAATTAAACATTCTGCAGATGCTATTAAATTAATCAGAATCGGGTTGATTTTTTGGTCGTCCTGGAAGCTAGAGTTTAAGGAAAACTAGTGGGATTTGCGAAATACGTATCCCGGTTGTAGTAAAGTCCGCAACGATACGTCGATGAGCGTTCAAAGTTTCATTGAACGTGGCAAATGAGCACCAGTCACAAACTTTGTAGCCGTCACATTACAGGTTATATAGCCGCGGGAAACAGAAGTAGAAGTAAGCAGCGACAAGGCCCTTTGATCGGAAGTACTTCCGAGGTGATCGTCGGTGCTCCTGGCATTTGAGGGAGGAAGAGGGTGATACACGAGGAAAGGGATGGTCCAAAGAAGGTGACGGAATCGATGTCCCCACCCACGGATTGGGAGGGGGCTCTCCTCCGACAACAACACGATTCTCTGTTCCGATGCATCTCGGGTGGCCCGTTCCTAATATTAGAATTGATCGAAGCGAATATCCTTGACAACCGATACGCGCTCACAGCAGGGGAATACATTGACGAACAAGAAGCACAAAGTCGGAATTTTTTTTCAAAGAAAGATATTGGACGCAGCAACCGGCTGCTCAAATTATCAAAGGAGGATTCCCGACTTATTCCTTCAAGAAGGTCTCAAGATATTTTACTTTAAATTGAAATATCATAAGAATCTGATTTTTGTGCAAGAGCTAGCAAATTAGCTTTGAAGGAGATCGAAAGGTATTTAACAGTCAGAGATCTTTATTAAATAGAGAGGACGAAATAAAGGATAATTCCCCCATTGTGAGCATTCTTGCACAGGTTAAATTATGCCAATTAATCTCTGTTGTATAACCATGCACCAAATTCATCTTTGTGCCAATAGACATGATCCAGTACGAGCGACGGTTTTTAATAATTTTCAAGGTCAGTCCGCGAACTGATTTATTTTTTACTTCTTTGCATTAACCGTCCGAGGCATGCTTTTTATTCATAAGAAAAAAAAATAAACGCGACATGCCAAAATGGTAACGAAACCGAATCCGAAATTGGTCTCTGAATCTTTTTCGATCTCGATACACCAAACGCTTCGTTCACAATCGAGTTTAAAAATCCTCATGTCTTTAAAATGTTAAACAGTAATGGGTAATGCTTGATTTAGAACGAAACGTTGGATGTGAATTAGCTGAAATTTGTAAGATGAATCACGGGGTCTGTCTTTAACGAATCCTAAACGGAACCTACCTTTCACCATACTCGTCCGTGTGAACGTAACTCTGTACGCTGTTCTCCTCGATGAGGAACTTGACCCTTTGATAAAAGGAAGCAGTGACACTTGGGGGCTGCTTTCGAAGGAGAACCTCCACAGGATCATTGCTGGCAAGGCACATTATGTGATCCGAGCACGCCTCATGAGAACAGCACTCGCTATCCGAACAGTCGGTCATTCCATCTGTGGAGATCGTCATTCAAAAAGAAGATTAATAATAATAATACTAATAATAATAGAGCCTAGAAGGATCGACTCTCATGGAAAGCTTATACTATCGAAACTTTTACAATTTTCCAAATACAGCAGATTTATTCTTGCAGTTAGACTCACCCTCGTCGTTATCAATTTCATCGTTGCATTCCATTTCAAGTAGAATGCTGCAGTCCCTGCCGGCCCAACCGGTTGAACACTCGCAGCTGTATTCGCCATTCAGTAAAGTACACAAGCCGTGGCGGCTGCACGAATTCTCACAACCATCTACGAAACGGTGTAATTTATTTTTAGAGTGCTTGTCTGAAGGGGTTTTGTTTCTGTGCGCGTTGTATGGTAATTCCAAGTTCGAGCGAAAGTACTAATACTCACGTAATGTGCAGTGCTTCCCGTTCCAACCTTGGCTACAAACGCAGGTTCCGTTCTTACACTGACCATGTTCAGCACATCGAGGGTCGCAAGGCTTCTGATCACACTTCGTCCCCGTCCAATCGTCGTTGCATCTGCGAAAATAAGTTCCATTTGTAACGGCAAGAAATTAGTGGAGCACGTGGGCAAAGACAATTGGGATCAGATGACAGACGAGGGAATATGAAGAAAGCAGCTGATTCAATACTGACTTGCAACGACCCTGTTCGCAGGTTCCATGTGGTCCGCACTCAAGACCGCAGCTCGGTTGCGAGCAATCGATTCCAGTCCAATGCTTCTCGCAGATGCATGCAGCCGATTCCAAGTCGTAGGTACCATGTTCCGAACAGCCTGGTAAACACTGGTAGACTTGTTGGTCCACCTGGCTACAACTTTCGCCCTGCCACCCTGCCTTACAGTAGCATTTGCCTGCAACGCAGGCTCCATGTCCGCTGCAGCTGCGATCGGGACAGTCGGCTGCAATCGCAATCTCCAATTACTTACTCGATACTTTCGACTCTCGCAATTCGGTTGACGGAACTTTAATGATAACTGTAGTAAAACTTGGCTACGGGCAACCCCTCCCAACCCCACTCACTCCTACCGAATACTGATTGCGAGGGTCGCCGATGAATGGATCAACTTTTAAATTATGGATCGGGACAATCCCATTATTCTTGGAATTTGTTAGTCGAGGGGCTTCAAGTTATTTCAGGATTGAGAGCGTCATCAGTCTCGATCAACAAAACAATATCGTTTGATATTATTAATTATTAACTTTATTTATGTGTAAACATCTTACTGCAAGTTGAAGATTATCAATCAAAATTATAATTCTGAGTTGGAACATCAGATAATTTATGGTCATAAGATTACAATTCTGATTCGGAACAGAGCATTTGGGAAAAAATTATAATTCTGAAGATGAGCAAGGCTTTTTTCAAATCCTTTCTTCTAAATTCCCTTTCTATAAAATTTGAAAGAGGAAAGTTTTAAATTCTGGCAAATTTTTAGTTGCAAAAAAAAAAGAATTTAAAAATTCAAACAAATTCTGATTTGGAATAAGCAATTTTCATAATCTGATGAATTCTGACTTGAAATAGGCATTGTTTTTGCAAATTCTCTTGTTATAAATCATAATTGAAGTTATTTTACAAAATTTTCCTGTTCCATTTGCAAGAGGAAATTTTTGAATTGTGATGAATTCTGACTTGGAACAGGGATTCTTTTTTTTTTAATTTCCGTTAATTTCTTTACAGAAACTCCCTGCCATGAAACCAAAATTATAATTCTTAACGAAATGTACTGTTCTGAAGTGCACCTAAAATAAAAAATAATTATTCACGGAAATTCCTTGTCCTCTGTAATTCTTTTCGAAAATTACCTGTCCAAAAGTCAAAATTCTAATTTTTTTGTAGAAATTGCCTGTCCCGAAGTCAAAATTATAATTCTTTACGAATTTCCCTGTTGAAAAGTCAAAATTATCATTCTTTACGGGAATTCTTTCTCCCAATTGCGAACACATTTATTTTCGGATATTTCCTATTCCAAGTCAGAATATTATAATTCATTTTGAAAACCCCCTGTTCCAAGTCAGGATAATTAGAGTAATAAAGTTTATGAAACCACTTTTAATTTGCATCTTAGTATATTTGACAGAAAAATCCCGTTCACTAAATCACATTCCCTGTGACTTCCTGTATTTCCCCCGTTTAACAAAATTCCAAGAAGATGCCTGAATCAGTAGATCAACAAAACAACATCTTTTGATATTTTTCTAAACTGATCAACAAACCTTCCTTCAATTATTATATTTATTTACGTAAACATACGTGTATTATTTTATATAAGTTAGCGATTATGGAAGATGTCCTAGTGTAAATAAAGATGATAATTGATGGAAGGTTTGTTGATTGTGTAGGAAAATATACAAAACAACACCTTTAGATATTTTCCTACACTGATTAACAAACCTCCCAATAATGATAATTATTATTATTAAAGATGGTTACACATAAAGAAAGATAACAAATGATGGAAGGTTTGTTGACGAGTTTAGAAAAATATCTAAAGATGGCTCGATCAGTAGATCAAAAAAACAACATCTTTGGATATTTTCCTACACTGTTCAACAAACCTTCCATCAAGTAATATATTTATTTATGTGTAAACATCTTATTGTAAATTAAGAAATGTCAAAGACGCTTACACATAAATAATGATAATAATTGCTGAACGGTTTGTTGATCAGTCTAGGAAAATATCCAAAGATGTTTACACATAAATTCATAAATCTGTCTTGAGACGTAGTTTAGGGTGCACGTACTGATTTTCTTCTGATACGTTTGTCTGATTTGAGCCAGTTATAAGGGAACTCGCATATAAATAATAAAAGAGGCAAAGTGCAGAGTAGAGTAATTTTGGAATTGGAGGGAAGATTAAATCGTGACTTACGTTCGGAACAGAAGGGTCCCTTCCATCCAGGATTGCAGATGCAGGAGCCTCGTACGCACTCGCCATGTTGGTTGCAATCTGGAACTTGGCAATCCCCAAGGGGTATATCGCACTCGGCACCCTTCCAACCGTCCTCACAGTGGCAGACACCCCCGCCGTATTGTCCATGAGAGGAACACAAAACGGGACACACGCTCTTGCTGCAGTCAGCGCCCTGAGAAGATGCATAAAACGAGATCATGAATCCTGCCTCGTCGTTCTGTGTCTCACTTTCTACACTAGAGTGGCCCATATTTTTTAAAACCAGATTTTTTTCGGTTAATATTAACCCGTGCTCAAAGACTATGAAGCTTCCTATGTTACATCAGTGGGAAACTGGAAATGTGGAGATAATTTTTTTGGTATTCGAACAAAACTAGAAAATGAGTGTAAAAAATTATGATTTTGAAAAATAAGGGTCACTCTATTCCACACGATACCATACTAGACGCCCCGGTAGCAAAACCTCGCCAAGTGAGTAATGCAATTACTTGCTTGATTGGATCTCGCGCATCGCAGTTCAGTTACTCGAGTGAGTTAAAAAAACTAAAACGTTTTCGAGCAAGACTGCCTCACTCGCGAAGAAGACGAATAGGATAGAAAATAGTTGTAGATTTTTCTCTTGGTAGAGGAAATCAATCAAAATTTGATCTGATAAATTAGTTAGTTCAGGTAGAGGTTTTGCTGTCAGTTCTTTAACATTAGCTGTTTTAAATATGAAATTCTAGTATTTTTTATACGACTTTATCATTCTCACATTATTTCATACGATATCAAGTGACACTTAAGATGATTGGATAAGTTTTTTTGAGATAAGAAAAAAAAATCCCGTTCAGAGAGTAAATTATCTGTCATTTCCCGGTGTCCCGATTCAGTAGCCACACCTGCTTCAGTACTAGTTTTGAAACGACATATCTGAAAAGCGACCCAATTTAGCCTGCTCCTTATTTATAAGGAATTAGTCTCGAAAGTAATTGCTCCTTAATGACGCATTGCAGTGCCGCGTCGTTCCTCGAAATCCCAACCTTGCAGATAATCCTGCAGCATGTCCCTGTCCCCTGCAGATAATCCTGAAGCCACCCTCTATGCTTTAGGGTCCTGTTACAATACCATAGTTGATCTTACGACTACCATAGACAATATATATATATTTCAATATAATCGCATCATTTCTCCTTTAGTCAACAGACAAAGACTCCTACAATTTTTCTCCAATATTTTATCAACTCTCTAATCCGATAATCCGTTGGGCTTACCGCTAAGCAGAATTTCCTCCAGAGTAGTAACTTTACGTCTCGGACTTTCGAATGACAATTTCCAGCACAAAGAGTCGTTACTTGGTAAATTAATAATTAGAAAATTGTTAAACAAAACCAATCAAGAATAGATAGATTCTTTGATCCTACGGAGAGGATCATGAAAATAGTTTATCATTTAAATTGTGGTAAAACCTTCTCAGATCATACGCAGAGAAACCTCAGTAGCATTTATTTAAAAAGACTTTTAATTAATCTCTGATCCTAGGGGAAGGATTACGAGTGGGATTTCGGTTAAACGAATTTAATCCTTTCTCCGATCCTACTCACCTGGTAGCCATCGATGCAATCGCACTTTCCAAGGTAACAGGAACCTCGACCCGAGCAATCGTTCAGACAAGTTGTCGACACTCCCTCAGCTTCCGTGACTATCAGAGTGACCTTGTAAGGCTGCAACTCATCATTATAAACCGAGAGGAACCATCTTCCAGTGTCCAGGTATTGCAAGAGGCTGACATTGACTAACATCGACTCCAAGTTGCTTCTCTTGACCAGGACGTGATCGAATTCAGAGGCTTTTTTCTCATCATCGAAATGTATCCTTCTGACTGAAGTCGGTTGCTTGGTGTAGCCGAGGGCTTGGGTGGCTGCCCTCTTGAGCCGATGGTCGACTCTGCCTCCTTTGACGAATTCTACAAAGTCATACTGCGTAACACTGGGGGCAACGTTGCGTCGTCCGTAAACGGCAAAGTTCGCGCCCCAGGGCAATGTCAAGTTGAGTCGTATAAAGGCCGGCTGCTTGTTCAGGAACTCAGTGTTCCAAAAGTGGTAGGGCGGTATCATGGTGGAATGAGCGACGTTGTACGCTTGCAATTCGAGAACTGCCGGCCATTGTTGAGCCGATTGCTGGATCTGCGGATCGCTTTGTTGCTGTTCGCCAGCGTTCTCCGCGGCACTTGAGTGCTCGGCCGTACTCGTTGGTAGACTCTCTGCAATGAAAGGATTTTCTTGTTAACAATATATTAATGCATGCATGTGCAACAGAAATGCATAGATGACTAAGTAGACTACGAAGGATTAGGAAACATACTTATAAGAGATATTTTTCTAGAATATTCCGACGTGCCCAAATGACAAGGTTCTATCTCTGTAGCAAGATCTGGAAACTTGTAACTTCCCATGTGAACTGTATGGCTCATCAACGCCCCCTCGGAGATGATTGATAAAACCTCGTCATTTTAACCCGTTTGAATAGGAATGATTTCTCTTCAATTTACCTTCAGTTGGAATTTGTGTAGATATCGAATCATGAATGTGTGCGTTTTCGTGTGTGACAGCCTTGACATCTTGAACTAAAATACAGTTGGTGCTGTCCATTGGCCGCATTGAACTCACGGCTGAAAAAATTAAAATAAATCGTAAAGTATTAGTAACAACTAATTGAGAAACAATTATCAGGTTTTACTCAGATTAGTGAGTTAAAGAGGTGCATACGGGAGATATTTAAAAATGCATTAGGAAGCGACGTACAGATCACTAATTGCACTCTTGCCGATAACTCCTATTCAGGGAGGAGACTTTTTTCATTGTAACGTAGGAGGAAGTTAAAGAGGGAGTGAATTAGGAAGAGAAATGGAGCGAGATAAGCGAACCAAATTGCCCGATCGAGCTAGAAATCATCGTGTAACGATGAATCCCAACGAGAATCCAGCTGAAAATTGTAATCCCTCTTCTGCCTTTTTGACCCCGAAATCTCATGATCGTAAAATCTGCAGAATCTCTTAGTAGACGATATTTGGAAACTGCACGAGGAAGAAAATAGGTTAATGGCTATTGCGGACGTTTCTGCCTATTAAGGACCAAATTCGGCACTTGAATCTTCACTCCTGAATAAGTTAGGGTTGGGAGTTGGGAAAATGGGACAAGAATAAGTATGGTTGCAATTAAGGACTCTTTGCCAGTTTCAGCTTTAATGTTTTTTTAGCGATTTAACAATATAAGATCTGGAACTTCATCCAAACTAAGTGCCAAGTAATTTGAAATAGTTCCTCAAATTTGGAATTCTTCTTCAAACCCTAAAGATCGAATATTTTTGTATTTGTTCATTTTGACCGATAGTCTATATTTGCACATAATTTACTAATTTCCTGACTATGGCACTTGATTCTTGAATTCGCAGTGGTGAGATGTTACACCCTTTATTTAACTTTCATTATTTCGGGAACTTGGAGAAATTGGAGACTACCCATCGAATCTCTTGGGTGCCTTGTGTTAACGGAAGCGTAATTTTATGGTGATTCAACAACCTCGGAGGTAATCCGACTTTGCATCCTCACGCAGGACAGAATTGACCATTACGCTTTTGAGGGTAGGGGTCGATTCTATACGCAACTTCGAACGTTATATATAACTATCGCTGAAATTGAGTTGCAGTGAACTGTGAATGACCTTATTTCATGATCGTGAAACCCTCGTCCCACTGGTGGCTGCGCATCAACCGGCGCAACCCGCACCAGGTCATGCAAAAACCAATATTTGGAAGGAATGGTCAAGTTTCTGATGAAATATTGTACGAAATCGATAGTAGAATGACATTGATATCACCGTGTATCAATTATAATTAAAAACTGCAAGCTGAACCTAAATCGATTTCAAAATTGACCTATTCAGTCCCCCTGAATTGACGCCTCGCATATAAAGTTCCTCAATCGAGTTTAAAGTCTTCATGAAAATTCTATGAACACTTGCGTGATCTAACTTTTGTAGAAGTAGGGCTAAACTATTCTTGAATTCCTTTTGAATTGTCAGAAGATGTGGAAGTCAAAACTTGGCTAGAGAAAACCCATTTTTAGAGTCTTTGAATTCTAGTCTTGAGTCTGAAACTCGAGTATAGAAACTTTCCCAAGTGTCATGGAGTGGAAAGAGAAAAAAATGGAAAAAGGAATAAAGGTAACTTGACTTACCAGCGAAGTATGCGAGCATAGCCACGAGAGCGACGGTGAGGAGAATCAAGCCAATGGAGAAGCATTTCCAGGAGCATCTGTGTTGACATCTCTTGTCAATGTGAAATCGAGATGGGGAATATGGGGAATAATGAGGTACCGCCGCTGCGCGAAGTGGAAATCCAGGCATCACCAAAGGCTGACCTTGAGCTCCAGTAGTACCATTACCTCCATTCCCTACCCCTCCCATCCCTCCTCCCAGAGAACCGAGTGTAGCTTGCTGTTGAGGTGGTGGCAATCTGTAACAAAAAAGAAAATTTTGTTTAGTTTTTATTCATAATTTGATGTAAAATGTTAATTGGGGCACTAGTAAGGCGCTAGTGAGGCGCTAATCATAATTTGGTCGGATGCTATTCAGGTGATAGTGGGGCGCTGGAACACCACTAGTAAGGAACTAGCTCTGCTTTATTAGGGCGCTAGGCAGGTTTTATAGGATGGCCGAACAACTTAATTAAAAAAATTCCCGGATTTTCCTGACCAATTTTTCAAATTATTAATAATGTACGATCTAATAAAATTGTTCTTTTGCAAACAATTGTTCACACGCACTTAAGAAGTCGTAAACTCCACCCCCGGTATCGAGAGTCTCATAATTGTTGATTGCAGCTCGGGATAGTCGAGTATCGTCTGAGTGGAAGATTGGTGGGACTGGATTACTCAATGAGATTACAGATGAGTATATTCACACATGGCACTTGAATATATCATGATTAAAGAGATAAATATATTATTTAAATAAAGTTACCTAACTAAAACCAGTTTTTTTTATTACTGACAAGTGCATCCTTTTTGCACATATACATACAGAGAATCCGACCATACTAAGTGCATCTAAAATTCCCCTTCCACAGGAGATCGACAGAGACTAACCCAAATACCCCAACTCTCAATAAGCCTCCAGGAAATGCGACAATTTGATCAGAGAAGTGGAAAACTGCAGAAAACCAAAAAATACTGAGCACAGCCGGTTACCGGCAGACGAGTTTGAACGCAAACATTCGATAGCATCGAGTGCCCACATCATTCCTCTGCGTGAAACCTGCCACTCGAAAGTAGTTAGTTACACGCAGTGAAAACCTGATAAGCGAAAAATCCCGAACGGCCACCCATCCGAGCAAAAACCGCGGCAGTCCATGCTTAACATTCGAGATTTCGACGAGTCGGTAATTACCACCCAGCTACTGTCGCCGGTTCAACTAAAACCAGTATTGAAGGGATTTCCAAAAATTGATTTTTCAGCCCTGGTGGTTATTTTGATTGTCTCTATCGGTTTCGAATTCTTATATTTGGATTCTGCAGGTTCGCGTGTCTGAAATCACAGCTCATTGTTCATTCCTGTTTCCACGCACGAGCGGCTTTACTGAGCGAAATAAGAATCTAAATCTGACGCACGTATTCATCATCGAAATCCTGTTTCCTACTTCGGGATACAAATTTTATCTGCGCGGACGGGTAATATTTTTTACTCCCGTTCTTTATTGCGAGGATTCACAGCTGAATAATGCAATATGCAGCGGCCAGAAGGCGAGTTTCGCTGATTGCAGCGATTCGCGCTGTAGTAATGGAGGAATATTTTTTTTTAGCTACGTGCGACTCTTTTTAGGACCATTTTCCCGCGATCTTTCCACCTACAAAAGTCGTATTAGGAGACAATTTCTCCGAGCGGATTTATCTTTTTTTTTACAAGGTGTGAGTTGAGTTTGAAGAAAAGTGCAACAGTCACGTGCTACGTTCGTGTAGAATGAAAAAAACATCAAATATTTGAGCACGTGTTTCTTCAAGTACCCGCTTTTTCATTTTATTTCTTTCCTCACGCCCTTTGTTAACTTGCCTACTACTCAGAATGTAAATGGATGACGTACAAATGACACAAGGAGGCAATCGCTCTCTTCGCGTTCTCATAGAAATTCAATTTCAATCTAACACCGAGACGGGAAACCTGGGGGAAAAATGGACTCAAGCCCTCCAAGTCTGGAGGAAAGAAGGGACTGTCACCCCTTGGATTTCCCCGTGATAAAGGTTAATAGGCAAATATATGAAGGATGAAAAAAGAAAATTTTAAGTAGGGTTGCTAAAAAATCCCAATTTTGAAATCTCCTGGCTTTCCCCGACTTTTCCCTGATTAATGTTTCACTTACCTTGACCGTTATAAATCCTTTTAACTAAGAAGATGAATTTTTAACAAAATACATGAATGTTCAACCAAATAGTTATAAATTTTGAACATAAAATGGAATAACTAAATTTTTAGTTAAAAAATTAATTTTCAACCAAACAAAATAAATTTTCAATCAAAAGGATGAGGCTTTAACTAATGAGATTACTTTTCTATCAAAAAACGCGAATTTTCAACAAGATACAAAAATTTTCGACCAAATAGTGGAATTTTCAACTAAAGAAGACAAATTTTCAACAAAAAATGGAATATTTAAAACATGAGTAAAAAAATTATTTTCCAATTTAAAAAATTCAACAAAATTATTAAATTTGTAACCAAAGTAATGAATATTAATGGAAATGATAATTTTTCAACAACAAAAAAATGAATTTTCAACCAACAAATGGGATTTTCAACCAAAAAGAATAATTTTCTACTAAAAAGACGAATTTTCAACAAAATATATGAATTTTCAACTAACAAAGCTAAATTTTCAATCAAAAATGGAATAAATTATATTTTCAGTTTTAAAAGGAAATTAATATTTAACCATAAAAAACGAATTTTTAACAAAAAAATTCGATTTTTTAACCAAGAGAGTAATTTTTCACCAAGAAGATTAGTATTTTGCCACGGAAAACGAATGTTCAACTGATGAGATTATTTTTCTGCCAAAAAAGATTAATTTTCAACAAAATTGATACATTTTCAGCCAAACAGTGGAATTTTCATCTAAAAAGGTAACTTTTCTAAATGAAATGGAATAGTTAACATTTTAGTTAAAGATTAATTTTTAATTTAAAAATACGATTTTCAACCAAATTGGTTAATTTGTAACTAAAGAAATGAATTCTCAATTAAAATGATAAATTTTCAACAACAACAAAATTTGTTAAAAAATAGTTGAATTTTTGACCAAAAAGATGAATTTTCAACCATGAAGATTAATTGTCTGCCATAAGGACGAATTTGCAACAAAATATATGAATTCTCAACTAACAGAGATACATTTTCAAAAAGAAACAAAGTAATTATATTTTTAGTTCAAAAGATTAATTTGTAACCTTAAAAAATATTCAACAAAAAGTTCAATTATCAATCAAAAAAATAGATTTTCTACCAAGAAGATCAGTATTCTACCACTAAAGACGAATTTAAAACAAAATTTATGTATTTTTAACTATCAAGGGAAAGGGGGAGGCTAACAAAACTAAACATGGAATAATTATATTGTCAGTTAATAAAATTAACCATAAAAAAACGAATCTTCAAGAAAATAGCTTGATTTCCAACCAACAAAATAAATTTTTCATCGAGAATATTAGTATTCTCGTACGAAAGACGGATTTTCAACAAAATAAATGAATTTTCAATCAAATAGTTGAATGCTTAACGCTTAACCAAACATGGAATATTAAGATTTTTAATAAAAAAGGTTTATAAATTAAAATAATGAAAAATGTAATAGTTAATATTTCAAACCAAAAAATATTTTAATTTTTTAACCAAAAACAGTTTAATTCAACCAAAAAAAGACGAATTTTGAACAAAATAGTTGAATCATCGACAAAAAAGATTTCCAACAAGATAGATGAATTCTCAAGAAAAAGAATGACTTTACCAAGTTGTTGAATTTAATTTCAACAACAAAAAAATAAAATAAAAATGTTATCCACAGGATGAATTCTTAACTTACAGAATTTGTGGACCCCAAAAGCTTCAATTTCAATTGATCAAAAATTCACTGAATCTTTCAGGTTTTTCCTAACATTCCCTGACTTTCCCCGACTTTCCAGAATTCCCTGACTTGTAGCATATGCCTTTTAACCGGTTTCTTTCGATTATTTGCTGACGCTAATTTTTCATCGTTGACAAGATTTTTTTCTAGTTCGTTAAATTCGTAATGAAAGGTTTGCAAAGATAAGGAAAACCCGGAATTAGAATATTTTTGCACATATATTCCAAGAGCGAGGAAGACTGTTTGCTTTAGAGAAGAGGAAGTCAACTTTGCCGGGAACACGTACTGTTTGCTCTGCAAGTGGACTTTTCCCAGGGTATGAATATTAATAACCACTAATTAATGAAAAGAAGTTAGAACCCCGTTTTAATTCGAAAAAATTAGATTCAACCCCACCCTCTTAGGTTTTGCTGAATGTTGATTCTGGGTTGTATACGCCCTCCACTCACGTTAAAAATTATTTCCGGCCGTCTAGTGCTGTTAGGGTATGGAGAATGTAACTTCCTGTTGGCCTAATATGAAATCGATACGGGAATAACCATTTGTGCCTGAGTGTACGCAACCCTATTATCGAAGCATCAGTGTCGAACAGCTTTACGACGATGAAAATATATGAGAAACGAGCAAGAAAAACACTTACGCCATTCACTTTCAGCTTTTCTTCACCAGTAATTTTTTTCCGTCTTATTTTTTCTGTTCCCATTCTTTTTACCAAAGAGATGATATCGATTTCATTTATAATTCAACACGAGGAGGGCTTTGGCAGGAAAGTATATTGGCAAGCCTTGTGATGACGTCGCACGTTATCAAATATTGAATTTTTTTAACCTGCGAAGCGAGGGTGAATGCACCACAGACCGTTAACAAAATTACAGGGTTGCTACAAAATCCCAATGTTCAAATTTCCTGAATTTCCCTTGAGCAATTTTCCACTTTACCTGACAGTTCCAAATTTTTCTTTTAGGTATAAAAACAACATTATTACTAGGAGATCAATATTTCTCTGGCAAAAATAAATGCTTGTTTTACTTCAAATACTTTTAGTGACAGCAGTCACAGAATTTTAGAATGTGTCATCCACAAATTTCGTAAGAAAGAATGTAAAAATACATGAATTTTCAACCAAATAGTTGAGTTTTCGACAAAGTAGTTCAATTTTTACCACCAAAGTGATGAATCTACGATTAAAAAATAATTCCCCACGAAAAGTGTAATAGACGATAGTTCCCTCAAAAAATATTTTAATTTTCAATCAAAACAAGTTGAATTAAACCCAAAGATACGAATTTTCAACAAATTAGTTGAATTCTCAAACAAAACAGACTAATTGTCAAACTAAAAAAGGAGTTTTCGACAAAAGAGTTTAATTTTCAAGCAAGAAACATTTTTCAGTCAATAAAGAAAAAGAAGTCTCATCCAAAGTCTTGATTTTTCAAGCCAAAGAAACAACTTTCTACAAAATAGTTGAATTCTCAACCTAAAAATATGAATTCTCTGCCAAAATAATTGAATTTTGATCACATAAGATGAGTTTTTAACAAAATAAATCAAGATTAATTTTCATGCAAAAATAGAACAGTTAAATTTTCGGTCTAAAAATTATTTTTCAACAAAAAAA
>CAKNWT010332849.1:0-25437 GCA_932066315.1 Andricus coriarius
TGTTCAAACAAGTTATTGGCCTGTAATTCTCTGGCTTGGACACGTTGTCTTTATTCGTTAGGAGTGTATTGCGTTCTAACACCAGCCACTGTGGAATGGGCGACTCCGACTTTAAATATGTGGTGAATATGCTAGCCAAATGTTGGTGTGTAGAAGTCAACTTCTCCCACCAGAAGTTCTTGATACAATCTGGTCCAGCAGCGGAAGAGTTCTTTGTGCATCTAAGTGCTTTTTTAACCTCTTCGGCAGTGATTGATGGACATTTCTCCTCAGATTTTATGAGGTCGCAAAACTCCTTGAAGCGAATGACATTGTCAGTATCTTCTTTCAACTTTAGTAATTTCGGGATCTTGTATCACTCTCTTCAAAAAGTCTCTACTTCGTTGGGCTTGCGTGTATTTTTGACAGAAACAGGGTGATCACTGAAGAGGTGAGGTGGGTCAATGAGAAACTTTTGATTCTCTCTGATTCATCTCTCCCTCTTCCGTATTCTCCTCTTTGCTTCAGATAACAGCCGTATTTTGTCAACAATGTGCAGAAATGTGGAGGATCTATCGATGTCGTATGAGCTAACGTTTGCTTTCCTTGAATCACCCGGATTGAAGTCGGGCACGGAGGGTTTCATTTTGGCATGCCAAGACGGTGTCATTTCCACTCTAGCATACATCCGAAGGGACAATGCGGCACTAAGAGTGCTTTATTACCATCTCTGTCACTCTTGCGGCATCAGCCCAAATACCGCTCCGCTAAACGCTCCTAGGGAAATAGAGTCAGTTTTCGAGAATGAGAAGTGTCGGATATACTGGAATTTCATATGGTCGACAATTGTTTCTGTTGCGCACTCGAGGCCTGACATAGTTCTTCTTGACTTCGAGACACGAACCATGTTCGTTATCGAATTTTCGGCACCAGCTGACAAAAACATCATAGCCACGGAAAATGAAAAGAAAGAGAGGCATACAGAACTTATAAGGGAGTTGCGACAGCTATACCCGGAATATTCCGTTAAGCTTATCATCTTGATAATCGGCGGTCTTGGAGATGCCAAGGTTTCACTCGTTAATAGCCTGAAAAGTGTTCCTGCGTGTCAAGAAAATGCTAAAACACTTGCGGGGAAAATGCAGAAGGCGGTCGTCCTTGGGTCGCTCCGCGTCCTCTGGGTGAACGAGACTTTTGCCCGATAGTCGTATTGAATTCGTCGTAGACTGTATCCACCTATCTCACGGTCGTGAGACGTGGTTACAGCTGAAATTTTACCGCAATTTCGCTGGGAGCGGGCGCAGTTTTTCAGATTAACACCTGCTCCCAGGGAAATCCTGCGGTTGTCGGTTTTTCTTCAAGTTCTTCTTCCTCAAAATGATGACATTGAATTATTCATGCCCTCAATCTATTTCACCGTTTTTTATTCACGCCTCGTGTCTACATTCGCCGAAAATATTTGTTTAATTATCAACCAATTTCAATTTACAGCAGATCATTTTATTCCCTAATTTATCCTTCACATTTTATTCGCCATGTTTTTATTTTGTATTATTGAGGAAATTTCAATTAAATTCAATTAAACTATAACAAATTCAATTTTAATTTGTAAAATAAACGAACATGTTATTTTGCCTTATGGAAGAATATCCAAAACGACTTTGAAGGAAGAAAGACACTGTTTCATAAATGGGCGACGATTATTATCAAGGGAGTTGAAAGTACAGAGTTTGTCAACATAAAAAATAGCAAGTGTGCAATTCTATATGATACAGACGGGATACTAGATGCTTTAAAAGACTCTTTTATCCTCCATTGAGAGTGTCTGTAACCAATATACAAAACATCATATTATTTTCTGTAGGATTTACTTTGTGTAGAAAATATTTTGTGTACGAAAAATATAACGGTATTAAATTCTGTGTAGGAAATATTATGTGTGGGAAAATATAACAGTATTAGGCAATACATAATTCTTTTTAAGAAATATTCTGTGTAGAAAATATTTTGCGTAGGAAAAACTTTGTTTAGGAAATATATAACAGTATTCAATTCTTTGAAGGAAATATTTTGTATAGGAAAAATATGGTCAGTATACGTTGTGTTTCCGTATATTTAGCCTTTTTTACGAATTGGAAATCATTGATATTATAACAGATTTGTGTTTACATTTTGGAAAAAAATGTTATATTAAACAAAAAAGTTAAGGTTTTTTTCTTATTTTTCAGAATTGCCATTTTGAAGTCAGAACAATAAAAAAAATTGTTTAAAGTAAAAAAGATATATTGACGAGCAAAAGTCTCGAATTGTTTCAACATTCGTTAAGGAAAATTATTTTGACAATTAACAGTTTTTGTCAATTTGCAAATTATGAGAGCAAAGAAACCTAGGCTTCTATAAAAAATTGAGCCTATTAATTAAAAAATATCCAATTGGTGAATTTGTTTATAAAATTTTTTTCAAAAATTTAGGAATTGTCGTCCATTTCTTATCGGGAAGCCATTTGTATTTGGTTCCGTGTAAACAATAATAGAGCGCATTGACTGAGGAAGAGTCAAACACTACAGCACATTTATTTCTAAAAATTGCATAAACAATATATAGCAAAGTATCATTGCAGGATACCTTCACGTACCTGACCAATAATGAATCATAGAGTTAGGCACCTGCCTCCCCTAATTGCCCCCAGCAGTCAATGTTGGAAATTTGCGAACTTTAGTTTCTGGGATAGACATTGACTGGTCAATGTCGACAATGACCGAAGCCAGCAGTTAATGTCGACATTGACTAGGAATTGTCGACAATGACTGATTTCCGACATTGACTGTAACATATACATGGACAAGTGTCTAAGAATGGCCCTCTTTGGCGAAGAAGGTGTAGATCTCGAAACAGTGAGGGTACATAGGTTACCTTTCGCAGATGATAAGCTTGTTATGACAGAGGCAATCGAAGACTTACACAGAATGATAAACAAACTGAATACCAGCATGAAGAGCACGGGTCAAAAAAGAACGTTAGTAAAACAAAAATTATGGTGCTTGAAGGAAAATGGGAGAAAATAGTGAAAACAGTGGCTAGGCAGGTGTATAAACGAGGGCGAGAAAGTTATAGGTAGTGCAGGGCGCAATATCAAAAGTAAAAATATATCAAGTAAAACTAAAAGTTTAATACATAATTCCATATGTATACTGTTTATGCTGTACAATAGCGAGACGTGGAGGAATCAAGAACAGGATGAGAGTAAAAATTACGCGATTAACACACTGATGGACAAAGTGAGTAATGAATTAGTCTTCAAAGAATGTGGTGTAGAAAAGACACTAGTTGACATATGTGAAAGAAATTCTTTAAGATATTTTGGGCATGTCGAAAGAATAAAAGATAAACGCCTAACGAAAGAATTTTTTCAAGGTAAAGTAAACGACAGTGCGCCGAGAGGCAGATCGCGAAAAGAGTGGTTAGAAAGTGTAAATGAGACGCTAATTCGAAGAGACATAAGAAGCCACAGAAACACAAGAGGTTGCATGAAAAAAGACATGGACATGAAGGAAGCTAGAGATGTATGCCAGGACAGAAAATTCTAGCAACAAATAGTTTATAAAAAGAGGGTCTGAGGAGTAAATGACGCCTGAAAACAAAAGACCTTGGACACTAATGAGCCCGAGTGGCGAGCTTCAGATGATGACTTTGTGAGGCTCTTCACCTGGGATGATTGCAAGAGACATTATTCATCAACCTGAGTCGGAGTAGTGTTGCGAAACAAACGTTTTATTTAAATAAAACCAAAACCGTTGGTCAAACATCTATAGCTAATGACATCTTGCTTTCTTTTTAGGCCTTAAAAAAGTTTACCAAATGACAATCCAATCGGCTAAGTACTTTAAAAGTTATCGCGTATACAGACAACGACGACAGACACTGAAGTAAAATACATTTTTTCTCAATTCGGACAAATATTTCTCCAACTGCGACAGATGTACTATTTTTGATCAACGTAGGCTTAATCTAATTAATATTTGGAAGGTGTTATTACCATTAATAGATGTTAACGTCAGAGTTTCTTAATTTTTAGTTACCATAAACTTTTATATTAAAACGATTACTTCGGCTCAAATCCGGGCTGAGGCAGATTTTGTTTTTGTTCTTGAAAATTTATTTGTCCGATGTTATCGTTTTAATATCGAAACTAAATCAATTAAATGAAGTCAACAGTGATTTTATTTAAAAATTAATCTAAGGTACGCATCTTCTTAAATTTTATGTGTTCAAGTTATTGTCGTTTACTGAGACTTATTATGTGTATGCTTTTTTATAAGGTATGGTAAAAACCTTGAAGACTGTAAGATTTAATTATTTTTTGGTCAGAATATTTAATTTGATTTGGAGAGTACACAATAAACCACCCGTGTTTTATCATGTTATTGTTTATTCTTTATTTCACATTTAAGATTCTCTGTAGTTTTGAACGATTTAAAGAACTTTCCTTTTTAACAGTTTTTTTTCTTACATACATAGTTTATGACTAATTAGAACCAATGCCTTTCATTTGATATAAAAATGTAATAATGATATCTACGAAGGACAATCTTCAAACTAATAACGTCGTTATCGCACATATATATGAGATAACAACTACTTACGTATATATTTATACTTTGATGATGCAATAAAATATTCTTTACTTAAATTTGTTAACCTACATATTCACTGAAGCATTAATCAGTTTTTCCTCTACATTGCGAAAATGAGGATGGTCCATACTTTTGTTTTCCCTCTGGCGGTCATCTTTAATTCTATTGGTGAATATACTAATATAATATATCTATCTTTTTGATTATATTTTTTATAATACATGCATGAATACGGCCATTTCTCAAGCCTGTGGAGCAAACATAAGGTCCCCTTTTTCAGCTCATATTCATATAATAACGATTTATATATTTATGTCGTAAAAATTATAACGTCATAGTCTCGCTATTCCTCGCCTCGAGTTTTCTTAGGAATGCGATAGATGTGCGCTAGCAGAGCGGATAGCTCGCGTTCTTTAATGAATAGCTAAGACGAAATCTGATTAGATATTATACTTGTTTGTCCATTACTGATTAATTTGATATTAAACACGACTATGTTAAGATTTTTATGAAGATTTAACTTCACTCTATGTGTGTTTTGCTTTGATATTAATAATTTATATTGCCAATAATCCTTCATTTTTTTGGAAATCTTGGTGAATTCCAGAAAGCCTTTTAGTGTATGCAAAATCGATGTGAAGTTTTAAAGTTTTTGTGAAATCTTTAAAAATGTTTAATAATAATTAATATCTTGCGGTTGGTCCAAGTTGTAATGAAAGAAGATAATTTTTTACTCGCAGTTTTGGAAAAATTATAAATTTCCTTTTTGTTTCTTAATCGGAATAATATGACTAATCCTTACAATTTTTTCAGCTTTTTCTTGAGTTTCCGTAGGAAAAATTAATTTTTGTATAAGCACCTGAAAATGAAAAAAAGTCTAGAAGCTCTGCACAGCATTTTTTTTAGCATAGAAAAGCTTTCTCATGTTCAAAATGTACTTCCGAAAAATTTAAGAATATCAGATCAATAAAAGTGACGAGTCGCTAAATTTTCCAAATTAATTCGTCATTCTTAATGATCTGATTTTTTCAATGTTTTCGAAGTACATTTTGAACGCCAGAAAATTTTTCAATGCTAAAATAATTATTCATAAATTTTTGAGCTGCTATATTTTTTTCATTTTCAGGGCACTATAAGAGATTCAATTTTCCCTATAACATATTATGCAGATTAAGAAACGAAAATAACATTCACGATTTTTCCATAACCCTGCGATTAAAGAACTTTTTTATTTTATTTCGACTCAGCCAAACCCTAAGATATACACGTCATGAGGGACCCGAAAGGAAACTTTTTAGTTGTAAGGCATTTCCGAATTATGAAATTTTTTACACACCTGAATATACAAGTATACGTACATCATTATTGAAATATACATACGTGAATATTCAAACATACATACATGTATTTAGTGAGGGGTGAATCATAATATCGATTGTATGATGAACATATGAATTTAGGTAAGTCTTATTACTGACTTATTTCTTACTTATTATACATTCAAACTTCATGAAATTTAAAAAATATGTAGTAGTCAAAGTGATTCAAGTACGTACGCACTTTCGATCTTTTAATTGTCCCGACAAATACATTCTATTTACCAAACATAAACATCAGACACCACAATATTAAAAATTCTACTTTAAAATATGAAAAATTAAGTTAGTTCTGAATTCTTTAAACTCCAAATGAGTTAAAAATATACCACTCTTTCTATCTTCCTATTTCATACATTCTATTGCTATAATTGGAAAAATAAATTTATAATATGAACAAAATAACATACAAACAGAGTGAAGTTAAATCTTTGAAAAAATCGTAACATAGTCATCTTTGATGTCAAATTAATTAGTAATGAACCGAGGCGAGACCAAGGAAGGATAAGACGGGATGAGGAAGAATGTGACGAGACATAATAGATATAATGACCATTAAATACCAACGAACTTGAAAAGCGGCTCTAAGGTCGGCTCCTACGGCTCTCATTGAAAGCATACATGTATCGATAACGCCCCTCTTCTTCGCCTTCGTGCATAATATACTACTAAGTTCACAAAAAACATATTACTTTTTAGCAATACAATACAATTTTTAACAAAATATTCGAATATTCAGCCTGCAAAGATGAATTTGTTGGAGGATAGTTGGATTATCAAAATTAAAATCTCAATTTAGAACAACAAGATCATTTTCAACCAATAGAGATGCAGCTTCGTCCAAATAGCAGAACATAAAGAAATTGATTCTGTCATTTTTCACCAAACAGTTATTTTACACACAAGGGTTTTGTTTTTACATACCGTTCCTTGATATCATAATTTCTGAACTATGATGGCACTAACATTATCTAAAAGTGACTAATGTACATTAATAATTGGACTTAGGTTCTTTTGAATTTGAAATGATTAAAAAGATTTTCAGAACAAAATATTAAAAGTAAAGAATCCTTTACCTATGATTTTAAAGTATTTGATACAAAAGACGACAATAAAGTATCAATCTCTTTTTGAAGTTTGGTCAAGAAGAAACAGGAATCCTCTATTTTTTTTGCAGGCTCGAGTTCGCAGTCAAGAAGAGATTGCCTTAACACTCCCCGCCCGGTTCACTGTCACCCTTCTCCATCTCGCCGTATACCTCTGGCTCCTGAGGAGCATCCAGTTTGTACCAGGGACAGATCGCCTCCTGGTAGGCCTCCTTCTCCTAAAGTACTTGGATACGCACTTGGACAACTTGGATACATTCGGCTTATTCCGCGCACAAATGATAATCTACGATTCGAATTTCGAAAATACGTTTTTTCTGTTGGTATTCCAATTAGATTGCGACCAAGAAAAAACCTTATTCCCGTCCCAAACCAAGAACATATTGTATTATCAGCATCCAATGGAGACATTTTTGCAATATTAGATTATAGAGGGTTTCTTCTTGGACTATATAAGACAAATAGAGCTAAATCGAGAATTAAAGTGAATATGATAAGCGGCGCAGTTGATCATTTGACCGAAGATGAAATTCGAGATATTCCAGTGGGCAAAACTTGCCCAATCTTCCCCGAAAATTTCATTAAAGCTTTAGCAGATAACAATTCACTACAGTCCGAATGGAATCCTAATAGCGAACGTAACCCTGGTTCTTCTCCTTTTGATAGAAAACATTCACCTGACCCGACTTCTCCTCAGGGGCTTCCTCTTCATGCCGAAACCAGGCCGCCTCCTGGGTGGCCGCCCTCACATAAAGTACTTGGATGTACACTTGGACAGCTTGGATACATTCGGCTTATTCCCCGCACAAATCAGAACCTTCGATTCGAATTTCGAAGATACTTTTTCCGTGCTGGTTATCCAATTAGATTTCGAAAAGAAAAGAACTTTATTCCCATGCCAAACCAAGAAGTTATTGTTTTATCAGTACCCAATGATGACATTTTCGCAATATTAGAGCATAGCGGGGTTCTTCGTGGACTATATTCGACAAATAGAGCTCATACGAGAATGAAAATAAATATGTTAAGCGGCAAAGTTGATAAATTGACCCCAAATGAAATGCGATATTGTCCAGTAGGTGAACATCACCCAATCTTCCCCTTCAATTTTATTAAAGAGTCAGCAAATGACGATTCACTACAGTCGGAATGGAACACTAATAGCGAATGTAACCGTGGCTCTTCTTCTTTTGACAGAAAACATTCATCTGGCCGGACTTCTCCTCAGGAGCTTCCTCTTCATGCCGAAGCCAGGTTTCCTCCTGGGTGGTCGCCTTCACACATAGTACTTGGATATGCACTTGGGCAACTCGGATACATTCGGCTTATTCCCCGCACAAATCTGAACGTACGTTACGAATTTCGAAGATACATTTTCCCTGCTGATTATCCATTTAGAGTGCGAACAGAAAGATATATCCATATTCCCGTGCCAGCCCAAGAACATATTGTTTTATCAGTATCCAATGGTGATATTTTTGCAATATTAGACCCTAGCGGGTTTCTTCGTGGAATATATAAGACAAATAGTGCTAAATCGAGAATTAAAGTAAATATGATAAGCGGCGCAGTTGATATTTTGACCCCAGATGAAATACGAGATTGTCCGGTGGGCAATAGTCACCCAATCTTCCCCTACCGTTTTATTAAAGCTTTAGCAAATGACGATTCTCTGCAGTTCGAATGGAATCCTAATAGCAAACCTAACCCTGGCTCTTCTTCATCTGACAGACGATATTCACCTGAACGGAACTCACCTCAGAAGTCTCCTCTCCGTGCCAGATCCATGTCCTCTTCAGGAAGGCCTCTTCCTATTCAAGTACTTGGATATGCAGTAGAACAACTTGGCTATGTTCGGCTTTTTCCTTGCACAAATCAGAACCAGCGATTTGAATTTCGAAGATACGTTTTTCCTGCCTATAAACCAATTCAAATGCGAATAGATCATACAAACTATGTTCTTGCGCCAAATCAAGAATATATTGTATTATCAACATCCAGTGGTGACGTTTTTGCAATATTGGATTATAGTGGAACTCTTCATGGAATATATAGGACATATGAAGATATTTCGCGAATTAAAATAAATATAATAAGCGGCGCAGTTGATAATTTGACTGCAGATGAAATAAGGTGTTGCCCAGTAGGCAAAAATCTCCCAATCTTCCCCAACAATTTTATTAAAGCTTTTGCAAATTACGATTCACTAGAGTCAGAATGGGATTCCAATGGCAAACGCTATCTTGGTACTTCTTCTTGTGCTGGACAAAATGCACCTGCCCGGACTTCTCCTGAGTAGCCTTCTCTTCATGCCAGGTCCAGTTTTTCTCCGGGCAGGACTACTTTTCACGAAGTACTAGGATATGCACTTGGACAACTTGGATATATTTGGCTTATTCCCGAGCCAAATCAGAACCGGCAATTCAAGTTTCGAAGATACTATGTTCCCGCGGATAAAGAAATTCGGTTGCTTGTCGGGAATGGTGAATTTGCTTCACGCAACCCCAAGGATATATTGTGTTATCAACATCCGTTGGTGACGTTTTTTTAATACTAGAGTATACTGGGATTCTTCATGGAATATATAATACAGATAGAAACCGTTTGAGGATGAAAATAAATATAATAAGCGGTGATGTCAAGAAGATGGCATCAGATGAAAGGAAGAAATTTCGTGTAAGGCAGATATCTCCCCACACCTTTTTATGAAATTTGTTGCAAATTTCGATTCTCTGGAGACTGTGTATAATTATTTCGACGACAAAATTTTAAGATGAAACATAATAATCCTTGTAGCCTGAAGTTGGGTCAAAATTAAATTAAAACATTAAAACATGATTGTTGCTTTTTCTTCGAATTCCTATTTTTGAAAATGTTATGTCAATGCAAACAACAAAGTTTTACGTAAGAGATTATGATTTTTAATATTAAAAACCTGTGAAAAAGCTTTAATTACTATAATGTGCCGGCGGATCGAGCTGTCAAATTAATTTTATCAATTTGTTCAATTTTGTGGGATCGTGATTACCATCTTATCAATTTAAGATGTTCCTTTTCTCGGCTGACCTGTTACCGGTGAATTTCATTGATAAAAAATGTTTTCTTTTGAATAACTGACGCACTGACTCTAGTTTTGATTCTAATATATTCAAATTAAAAGAAGGTGGAATAGAAAACAGATAGTAAAATTCCAAAGGATTCAAGAAAACACAAGCGATTTCATATTCGACTTACCCTGATTTATAGCTACTGCCACACTTCATTGGTTAGGTGGAAGGAAGGAGTGGGCAAGGGTTTGATTTCTGGTTGTTGGGAACGGGTGTAACTTGTCAGATTCACACCTTTCCCTGGACCGTTGCACTTGGTTGACAACTGCACTGGAACCGATTCACCATTTCAATTCCGGGTTCAGTAGGCTGATTCGCAGAATCTAAGCATCATTGACGGTGGAAAACGATCACTGCTGGTTTCAAATTTAAATGGCTACACGTCTGAACGTCGTTATGTCACTTAAGTTCGTGCTCTGTTTTCCGTCGACTAAAGATCCAAAAGTGTCATGCATTATATTTGTCAAATCAGGTCCGATGATGCCATCATTCGATGACGTTCTGGTTCGTCTGAATTTGGTAGAAATGCATGTCCGTTGGGACTGTTTGAAGGCCAACGTCCGTTGATACTTATTAAGTAAGAAAAGGTCGGGTCAGACTACCGTTTGAAAATGTTGTTCCTGGCCAATGTCTAACTTTAATGATTAATGAAGTCGCGGCCCAGATCAGTTCCGCATCGAGTGCAGCTGTAAATGAGGAACCATGTTTTTTTTGGATTCCCTTGTACTTCTTGTCGGTGCAACAAGTAGCCAAGAACTGTGATGAGAATTTTGAGTGTGATTGACTCGAAGCTACGAATGCGTAGGTTTGGTAGGGCCTTTTTCGAAGCATTTTTCTCATTTTGATTGGATAATGTAAAGCGACAATTTGCAAAGGAACCGTGGAAGGAAGCTATATTAGGAATCGTTGACTCCTAAAAAATGCTGAGTGTCATAACCTTACTCAAAGGCACCTTTGAGTCCTTTCATTTAATAACAATTTCTTAATATAAGAAATATTTTCTGATAGTAAGATATTTGTAATTAGTTAACGGTAATTCAAATATTACAATTAAAGATAGATTATCATAGGTCAAATCATTTTTCCAAATAAAGCGATTTTTCACATAGGAAGGATGCTGGGAGATAAGAAAATGCACCTACCAGGACGGTACGTAAGAAACCCATCCAGAACATTTTTGTTAGGGTCCTTGATAATGGGCTTAAAATGAACAGTCCTTTCCCATGTTAATTGGATTAATTATTTTCTTGCAGTAAAATTTCTGAGTGATATTAGAATGTACTAAACTTATGAGATAACTTCTCGGGACCTGTCATGACTTAAACACTTGTTGGCTTAGACGCTTTTTGTATAGACGGATACGGACTTAATACAGATTTGTACATTCTTCATGTACACAAGCACCTTAGTCAATATATCAAAATGTAATGTAAGGTATATTCAATCCTAGCTGCTTATGTGTAGCGGTTTGAACTTAATATAGAGAATATGGTACATTTGTGTGAAATTTTTTTAAATGTTACACTGCCACTTTCGAAATTTCGGAATTTTTGCATTTAACACTAAGGGGCATTTTCTTTCTCATTTGTTTTAAAATGTATTACTCACAATCACTAATCACTTCACATGGATTAAAGAGTTTGCACCAGCAGTTTATCTTGGGCTGGAACATCTCCCAGACTTGTGATTTATTGGCTGCTTTTTCAGAAGCCCGCTGGATGATTTTCTTGCAAAGGATCTGATTTGAATTCGTGTAAGTGTCTCTTGGGGATATATTTGGATTCCAGCTCATATTCATGGTGTGGTCCGATGTCAGCTTCTTCGAAATTTTGAGTAATTCGTTTGACGTCACTAATACTGTACCTACTAGATCGCTTCTTGCTAATAGAAGCGACACAGGCTAGCAGTACTATTGTGATTTGAGAGGGAAAGGATAGGTAATTAATTCCAGGATTCTTAATAAGCCTAATTCAATATAAGACCCACGAGTAAGTGTTTCATGATTTTTTCGGGATGCATATATTCTCTTATTTGATTGAACGCTACTGCAGCAATGTTTAAATCAAGTTCAAACTGAATTAGCTGTCTTTCTTGATTTTTTTTCTCTTGGATGTATCCAATCGAGATCAGCTCTCAAAATATGAGTTTGTTGCCCAATGAGGTGAGATAATTTCATTTACGCATCATTCACCTCGTTGACTTTTGCGTCTAATAGTTGCTAATCATCATAGGTGACAAGTTCTGCAACAGATCTCATTATTCCTGACAGAAATCCTAGCATCGGAGATGCCCTTCATTGTCTGATGTTCGTCTGAACGTTTTGTGAATAAAGGTCTTTGGTCCTACCTTCCAATTTTTTCGTCTCGAGTCAAACATATCAAGGAAATTCTTATATTTTTGAACGTCCATGAAAATAGTGAGTCTCCAGACACTAGCACTCCTTTGCATGAATCCCTTACTCTCTTAGTAGATTCCAGTACTGATGTTCGCTCTGTCTAAAGCCAGTCGCTGCATATACATCACATAGAAGCATACAAAGCCACGGATCATAAATTTTAGGTCAATTGGACAATTCTGCTTTTATTTTCTTCCCTGTGAACAAAGCTTGCATCGGCATGTCTTTCGGTATTTTCTCCGCCCTTATTTTTGGGTTACGATGGCCAAGATTTTAATCCGCACCATAGAATCATTTCGGAATGAATGGTTCTGTATTTCTTTAATAGAGAGCCTAATTTTGTGTAGATTCCTAATCACAATTATACAGATGCTTTATGTAGGTACAGAAGAATAATACATTGTTTTCATTATTTTGACCGGCTTAAATCTTAATTACCTCACGCTTGTCGGCATAGGTTTCCAGGTGGTCTTCAGATGGAAACGAGGTGGGTAACCGTGCGGTTCTTCCGAAAACGAATTCGAAGGAAGTGAACTCCGTCACTTCATGAACCGGAATGCTGTATGCATACATGGCGAATGGGAGCAATATGTCCCAGTTTTCATGATCGTTCGTGTGATGGTTTATATAATTTTTTAATACTATATGGCTTCTCTCCAGAAATGTATTCGTTTGTGGACGGTACCCGGAAGTCGTCAATTGTTTTACGTTGAAAAGTTTTTCCATTTTTCTCATCATTTAACTCACAAAGATTTCTTCTTAATCATTCAGGATGAACTTTGGGGCACCGTAGTGTGAGAAGAAGTGAGTAGCAACAGAATGGGTGGCACTATGCAATACTTCCTTAAGTTGTCCTGCATAGCTAGTATATGCCGGTTCCAATTCTGGTTTGTTTTAATTTTTCCTACAGTGTCAAGTGAGACTTTGTCAAATACGCCAAATGATGTACCGGTCATCACCATTGGATCGCACGTACGGGCTCTCATGGGTTTATTCTTCAGACAACTACACAAATTTCGTATGTAGTTGTTTATTTGGTACCGCAGGCTTGGTCATGTTAATCGTTCTCGGACACGCCTAAAAGTTTTTTTCATGCCCTTGTGTCGTCCTACTAGAGTCTCGTCACATTTAATTAATATTTCTTGTCTGAAGTCCTCCGGGGCTTTTCAATTCTACCATGACAAAGAGTAATATGGATATTACTACCTCCGAGAACAGACACAAGGATGTCGTATATTTTCTGTTCATCTTTTCTATAGCGAGGCGAAGGTTGCCTAACACAGCAATCACGTCCTTTCAGTCAAGTTCAACAACACGTCTCGTTTTTAGAATTATATAATTCGTTTTGTATCGACCATTATGGGTGACTAGGACTTGTCCCTTCGGAAGTCGGTTTTTACAAAGGTCTTGTACATCAAGACACTCGGTAGCCACCAGGAGTTTGTCGATCGAATTTGTAGGTCAATGGCTCTTTCCATTGACGCCTTATGTTAGAATCTTCAGTCCTCTTTTGCGTTCTCGGGTGTAGGTGGGTCTATATAGGGTACCTCAACTTGCAGTTTTGAAACCGGTGAGAGCAATTTTGAAACAGGGTCCTTCATCTGATGAGCATTAATTGCTTCGGGAACGCCCGTGAAACGCTTCGAGTTTGTCGTTGAGTTGCTACGACCTTTATATAATCAAAGTTTGTATGGACCTCTGGGTGACATGTTTTATTCAAGTCATCGGCCTCCTACAGTGATTTTCAATGTTCTTCGAAAGTTTTTAGAATGCTCTTCACCCTTGACGCGAATCCATCATCATTGAATTCCTTGCAGGGATCTTGCTTTTTCAATTCATCCAAAAGTTCTTCATAATGTTTACCTTCAGAGACATGTGTGCGGGGAATCTGAATAACGGAATCAATACCTCCATTAACATAGCACCAGGATTGGTGCTCTGCAAAGGATTCCTTAAACTTGTTTATTGATTTTTCTAAATCCTTCGGATTGAATCCGTGTATCTCCTCAACATCGCTGTCTTCGCTGTCCACCTGAGGTGGGCTGATATTTGCTATGACTTGTTGCGGAGCTGGAAGGTTCTTATGATAAAAACATAAAGTTTATGTATAGAAGGTGCTGGTTCCTTGTACGGAATCTTGCTCTGTCCCCACTCTCGCCAGTTTGTCCGCTTCTTCATTTTTATCTATCCCTTGGTGGCCAGGGATATAATTCCACGTCACCGGTAAGGGTTCTGAAGCCGTTTTCAGTTCTGGGAATTCGTCTTTGCTGACAACGGGCTTTCGTGTCGCAGTTCCCCAGCTATCCTCCTCCCGTTTATGCATCCATAAGGTTGCGCTGCCAATGAGCAACTTGGAATCTGTATTAATTCTAAGCTGTTGGATTCCTGGGCGAGTGACCCTCTAAGCGATTACCATGGCCACATTAATTTCTGCCGTGCTGATTGTTTGGCGTCCTGTAACTGCTTTAGACACGTTTAGGGGATGGCTTCTGCCAAACCATACGGCTAGCACTAAATATAATATCAAATCAAAAAATTTGGACCTCCCTAGTGAACACGAGATCTGAAATATGAAGAGTACCCACATTTGATTACTAATTGTCACAGATTTGATTTCGAAATGCCTCAATTTTCCCTGTACGTAAATATTGTTCAAAATCTGTAATAATCCAGTATCAGGTTCGGAAATTAAAACCTTTAAATTGAATCCCCAAGTGAAATATTTCCACACGAAAACCGATACATAAAGTACGAACCTTGGAAAAATAGTGTAAAAAATAAATTGAGCTGTCGGCGCATTTAAATCAAAATTTTTCATTTAAATTTAAATTTAAATCAAATTAATCTAGGTATTTTTAGCCAAGAAAGAAACAAAATTAAACCAAATTGTTGATTTGGCAGGCGAGAAAAGTCAACAATTTGGTTTAATTTTGTTTATTTCTTGGTTAAAAATGTATCTTCTAAAAATTCATCTTTTTGGTTTAAACATTTATGTTGATAGTGTAAAAATTCAACTATATAATTAATAATTCCACTTTTTAAATAAAAACTCAAGTTGTTTACCACTTTTTTGAAAATAAAAAAATGAATTCTTTTAAATGAAAGTAATCTGAGTACTGTATTCATAATATTTCAAGTCGAATTAAATTGAATTTTCAACAAGATAGTTGCATTTTCAAACCAAAAACAATAATTTTTTACCAAGAGATGAATTTTTAACAATACGATTTTTATTGAAGTTTGAATTTTTTATCAAATAATTGAATTTTTATCGTCCCAATATGAATGTTTAAACTAAAGAAACGAATGTTCAAGTGTTTAATTTTCAACCAAGAAATAACCAAAAATTAAACCAAATTGTTGAATTTTCAGGCTGAAAAGTGAAATTATTTATAATAAAGTTCATTTTAAACCAAGTATCTATCTTTTCCAGAAAAAGACGAAAGCTTTACAAAAATGTTTCATTTTCAACAAAAAGATTACATTTTCGAGAAAGAAGTTCATTTTTAAACAAATAGTTAGAACAGAATAATTTTCCACCAGGTGATTACACTTTAAACAAAAAAAAATGAAGTTTCTATCAAAAAAGAGGAATTTTTAAGCCCAAACTACGAATTTCCAAATAAGTTCAACTTGCACCAAAATACTTCAATTTTCGAACTAAACAGATTAATTTTCAACCAAAAAACCTTAATTTTTTGCAGATAGTTGAATTTTCAACAAATAATTTCAGTTCTCAAGCTAAAAAGTTAATTTTTTGTTTGTTTAAAATTTGCTTTTTAGAATCAAATAGTTTGAATTGCAAGCAAAAGAGACGATTTTTTCAAATTCAGTTTTTAATCAGAGAGTTGCGTTTTCAACCGACCAAGATGAATGTGCAAACCAAAAAAAAAAGAATTTTTAAAATTTGAATTTACACAAAACAAAAATTAAACCAAACTGTTGAATTTCTTCGCTGAAAAGAAAAAGTTTCCTTAAATAAGCTCCTTTCCCAACAAGTAGTCGCATTTTCAATACAAAAAAAAAGCAATTTTCCATCCAGAAACATGAATCATTTACAACAACAATTATTTTTAACAAAAAAGTTCATTTTTAACCAAAAAATTTATTTTGGACCAAATAGTTCAATTTTCAACATAAAAGTTAAATTCTTAACCAATACATTATAATTTTCTATCCACAAGACAATAATAACCAAATGCAATTTCAGCAAAAAATATGAATTTCCTGCCAAAAGAGAGGAAGTTTTAAGTCAAAAGGACGCATTTTCCACAAAACAGTTGAATTTTTCACTCTAAGATATGAATTTTTAAGAAAAAAGTTGATTTTAAAAGAAAAAGGTTAACTTTTTACCAAAATATTTTAATCTTATGAACAAAAAAATTAATTTTCAATTCACGAGATGGATTTCCAACTGAAAAAATCAGTTTTCAGCGAAGTAAATTAAGTTTCAACCAAATAGTTGAAGTTTCGATAAAAAAGGATGACCTTTTTACAAGCAAATTGAATTTTCAAGAAATTTATTAAATTTTCAAAGAAAAAGGTAATTTCTGTACGAAATATATAATAGCATACTTTTAATTAAATAAATTAACTTTCAACGAAAAAAGTTTTTTGACAAAAAGATCAATTTTCAACAAAGAAGTTAATTTTCAACCAAGGACGATGATTTTACTACCAACAAATATGGACTTTTATGAATTTTCATGACAAAAAAACGAATTTTCAATAAAATAATCAATCTTTCAACAACGAAAAATTAATCTTCAACCAAAGAAATAAATTTTTCACAAAGTAGTACAACGAGTCTTTGGATCTAACTGGAATATTCAACCAAAAAGGATGGCCTTTTATCAGAATAGTTCAATTTTCAACCTAAATATTCAAATTTTCAACCAAAAGTTATTAACTGTTTAACAAAAAAAACTAATCTCTTAACTGAAAAAAGAGAACTTTTCAACAAAATACATACATTTTTATCCAAATGATCGAATTATAAACCAAAAATACAGATTTTCAACAAAGAATGGAATAGTTAAATTTTCGGTTACAAAAATTAATTAACAAAAAAAACGAATAATCAACATAATAATTCGATTTTAAAACAAAAAAATTATTCTTTAACTGAGAAAATAATGGTGTCAGGGGTTAAAAAGGAGCTGATGGGAAATAAAAGAGTGGAAGAGCGAGAAGAAAAGCTTGAGGGTGCGATGGTGAGAAGAATAAGGGTAGGAAAAGAGAGGATGGCGATCGTTTGTGTGTATAGAAGGAGAGGAAGGATGGAGAGTATTAGGGGAATGGACGGAGGAAAGGAATGGAGAGTTGGTCTTGATAGGAAGGGACCTAAACGCATGGACAGGAGAGTTAGAGGGAGAGATATGGGATGAAGAAAGCGAACTTTTCGAAGAAATTCCAAGCACAGGGAGATAGATCAGGAGGGCAAAACTCTTTTGAACGTGCTAGGAGAGGAGGGGTGTTTTATCTGCAATGGAATTATAAGGGGAGACAACGAAGGGGAAGTCACTTTTATACGTAAAGGGGAGACAGTGATAGATGGGGAGAGGATAAATTGAGAGAATTTAAACAAAGAATGGAGAACGAGGAGGTTATAGGATTGGAAGGGGAAGACGTGGAGGCGCGCCTTAAAAAGCTAAAAGAAATAACAGCAAGGATAGAAGAAGAGGTAAGGCTAAGAGATGAAGAGGAGGGGATGAAGAGGGGATGGTGGGACGCAGAATGTAAGGAGAGTAAAGATAGAATGAAGGAAAATGTAAAGATGTGGAGAAAAGGGGAGATAGGGAAACAGGAATATAAGGAGAAAGAGAGAACACAAAAGATTGTTAAATGATAAAAGGCAGTTAGAGAAAATTAGGTATATGGAAGAGGTGGAAAAATCAATCAGGGAAGGGAGGGAATGGGAGGTGATCAATAGGGAACGAGGAGGAAGGAAAGGCATCAATGAGGAAATCGAGATGGATGAGTGAACCCCTTACTTTAAGCGACTGTTGGGAGGAGTGGAAAATAAGGTGTTAGGTGAAAAGAGGAAGGTAATAGAAAGGGAAGATAATAGCAATAACGGGATAAGTAGGAAGGAAGTGAATAGAGCGATTGTTAGGCATAAAAGAAACAAGGCAACAGGTGAGGACGATATTGAGAACGAGGCTTTGAGGTTTGGAGGATAAGGGGTGAGAAAAGAAATGTGGGAGGTATGTAATAAGGTTTGGAGAGGAGAGGGATGGCCTAATGAATGGAGGACAGGGTTGGTGGTGCTGATAAATAGGAAAGGAGAGGAGAAGAAGGTGGAGGAGTATAGGGGAATCACACTTATGTCGGTGGGATACAAAATATCTACGGAGATTCTTAGAAAGAGATTAGAAAGGGAGGTGGAAGAGAAAGACGGTTTCCAGGAAAGGGATGGGTCTTATTTGTACAACTTTAAACCGGCTTTTGACTCGGTAAACAGCAAGGTGTTATGGCAGGTTATGAAAGAGAGGGGGGTGGATGAAGGGTTGGTCGAGAGGATAAGGGAGATATTCGAGGAGACTAAGATAAGGGTGAGGATTAGAAAACAAAAAGGGGAGATTTTTCGGAGTGGAAGGGGGCTCAGGTAAGGATGTGCACTGAGCCCACTAATGTGCAGTCTCTTGTTGGCAGAACTAGAGGAGAAACTGGGGAAGAAAGGAAAAGGGGGAACGGTTTCGGGTAATAGCAAGGTATATTCCTTAGAATATGCAGCGGATGGCGAGAGAGAGATGAGTCTCATAATGAGAGTGTTTGAGGAGTATGTGGGAATTAAAGACCTAACGGTAAATGTAAATAAGACGAAGGTGATGTTTGTGAGGAAGAGAAGGACAAAGGTAGAATATGAATGGAAGATGTACAGGGAGAAAGTGGAACAGGTCGAGGAATTTAGTTGCCTAGGCTTCTAGTTTGAGTCAAAAGGAGGGGTTGACCTACAGGTGAGGAGAAGAATACAATGTGCGACTAAAGTTATGAGGCAGGTGTGGGTATAGGGAAGAGAAGGTTTAAGGATGACTGGAAGATGAGACTGGATATTTAATGCGTTGGTGTGGTCAGTCCTAAGTTACGGAGTGGAGGTCTGGGGATGGAAGGAGCACAAGAGGGTGGAAAGTATGCAGGAGAGATTCCTGAGATGGGTAATGGGAGTAAGCAGGAGCTGCCCAGGATATATGTTGAGGGAGGAATTAAGTAGAGGTAAAATGATGTCTACGGGAAGTAGTAAGCAAAGAGACTAGGGTTAATACAGAAGGATCGAGGTGCGAGGAAGAGAGACAGCAGAGGAGGAGAGAATGCGATATAAGAGCACATGTCAGAGTATAGCAAGAGTTAGAGAATGAACTAATAATTAAGAAGGGAAGGAAAGATGGAAAAAAATCGTGGAATCTACGTATAACAGGTAGTATAAGGTAGTGAAAGTTGTAGGAGAACCAGAATATTTAAGGAAGGTTAAAAAGGACAGTAAATGGAACCACGTTATACGCTTTAGGATGGGAGAAGGAATGAGAGAGTGCAGGTAATGGATGGATGAAGAGGAAAGAAGATGTAGAGTCTGTTATTACGAGATAAAATCATGGGGGCATGTTTTAGAGAGATGCACGGGGGAGGAAACAGGTGGTGAGAGTGTCGATGGCAGGATAAGGTGGATCATGGATCGAAGTGGACAAGGGGCAAGCTGGATGATGATACTGGAAGAAATGAGAGAAAGTAAGGGGTATGTAGTAGGGAAAGGCCAATCGCGCACTCCTACACAAGGGCAGTAAAGTGAATGAAATTTTAAAATCATAGTATGGGAAATAGTAAGAGGAAACAGAAGCCCAGGAAACTCAATAGTCAGCAAATCTCGAGAGTAATTTTGTTAAGACAAAGCGATAGTAAAGGGAGCAGAGACCCTCAAATTCGTAAAAGGGAGAGAATAAATACATACATATTCGACTTTTTAATTCACATAAACAACTCAGTGAGTCTGAAAAAATCGATGAAATCCGCAAAAGACAATTTTCACACAAAAACAATACGAGAATGTAAAAATTACGTTTTTAAACAAATCACAGAAACTTCGAAAGAAAGGAATAGACAAAATTCGCTCACCTAAAAAAGAGCTACAAACTCGTCACAAAATAATTTTTTGATAGGACGCGTAATTTTTATTTTGATCGTAAAAAATACCATGAAAAATAATATTTTTTTTTAAACGACAGAAGGTACGAAGAAAAATAATAGAAAAAAATTGTCACCCAAAATGGATCTAAAAATTTGGTAATAATCATTTTTAGGTATGCCAAGTAGCTTTTATATTACTCGTAAAAAATAAGATTAAAAATAAAAATAATAATTTTTGGAAGAACGACATAAGAAACGAAAAAAAATAAAAAGACAAAAGTTGTTCAACCAAAAAAGATCTAGTCATAAGTATTTTTATAAAAATAAATTTAAAAAAAATAACTTTTTGGAAAAAGATTTTTCCGTAATAGGTATAATCATTCACAAATCATAATTACAAATTATTATTTTATTGTAGTATTCTAAATATTTGTCATCCCAGATCAAAAAGAAACAACTTTTTATTTGCAAAAGCTGTAAATTTCTGTACATTATCGCAACTTTCTCCGTTTTTATTGAAAAAACCATTTTTCTCGATAACGGCAGATCATAACACAAAATCAAATAGAATAAAAGAGACGCGGCTCATTAAAAAAAATTTTAATTTCGTTCAAATTTTATTCATTTAGTTACTCATATTTGAGGAGATATGTGAAGAAATAGGTTATAAACAAGAATTTATTATCTATTCCACTGACTAGAATATCTTTCGTATGAATCCAAATTATTTTTAGATTTTTGATATGCGATTCATATACACATTCATGATTACTATTTTTTGAAAAATTGATTTGTATAATTTTCTTCTAGGAAAATTCAAATAATTTAAATGTATTAGAGACCCCACAGTGAGATGAATACACGACTAACGCTTCTTTATAAAAATTGTCTTCACATATCTCCTTAAGTCCGAACAAGTAATTTTTCGGGCTATCATAATTTGAATTTTCAATTTAAAAATAAAGATTAAAAGTTGTTATGATAATCTTGTAGAACTTTCAAGAAGCAACGGTTTTCTTATTAAGACCTTTTTCATATCGTGCGCTGTTTGGCTAAAAATTTTCATTTTCTTTTGTTTGTTTGAATTTTAAAAATGCTATAACTCTGACAATTTACTTTCTATAGAAAAAAGTCCAAAGGATAAATTGTTGGACTTTGTAAGCACTACAATCAGCAGTGCATAGAATTTTCAATTAAAAAAAAACAATGTATTTAAAAATTTTGAAAATGCTCTAACTTTTTGAATTTTTATCCACAATAATTGGCTAACAAACTTATTCTTTTCTTTTAGGCTTCAGAAAGTGTGCCAAAGTTCAATCAAATCTGATTACGTTTTCGAAAGTTATCATGCCTGCGGACTACTACAGAGAGACACCTTCGTAAAAAATGGTTCTTTCTGACTCAGGGGGTATTGGAACGTGAAGAATTGGTGGAAACCGACAAACTCAAATTTTACATGAAACCAGTAACTTCTCATTAGGATAAGAATGTAAAAAGATAATACAGCAGCGCAAGCACTATATTTAAACCGAGAAACATTGAGAATAATCCTGAAGAACTTTTTGAAAATCGATACAGATCGCTTTATCTTCAGCGATGGAGCACATTTTTTGCCAAATGGCTACGTATAATAGATGAACAAAATTTTCATTTTTGTCCGAAGTAATCGTTTTAATACCGAAATTTATAGTACTTAAAAATTTTAATACTCAGACGTTATCATCTATCAATGCTTATAACATCTTCCCAATATTAATTAGATTTAAAATTGTTGAAACAATTACTCTTGTTCAAACAAAATATTTTGTTTGGTAAATCATTAAAAGATATATATTTCTGGAATTCATTACACAATTTACGAGTTTCATTATTTAGAAAATTATTATCACTTGCTCCTTGAGTTAGAAATGGTTTGGAAAATTCCACTTTTTTCGAATCTCTTTCACTATGTCGCTCATTAATTAGTACGTTCTTGTCTCAACGAAATTGATCTGAAAAATAACTATCCACAAAAAATATTAGGATATCAGTTCTGAGATAAAATAATACTAAAACACACATAGTGTCACAGATTCGAAAAAAACTAGAATTTTCGACACAATTGATGAAATAAAATTTCAACAAAGTAGTTAAAATTTTGAGCGTGTATTCAAATTTTTGATTACAAAGATTAGTTTACTACCAAAAAAGGAGAATTTAAAACAAAATATATAAATTCAGAACGAAATTGTTGAAGTATTAAATAAAAACTATTGATTTTAAACCAAAGACGAGGATCTTCAATTAATAAAATCAATTTTTTACACGATCCTAGCTCGGAACAGTATCCAAAAGATTTGCCTTTTCAATATGCTTACATACTGCGCGCAGTTTTCTTTACAAAAATCAATTTTTTATATGTCAACAGGATTTTGACTAAAATGAAGTCTAGTGGTTTTATTTTAAAAGTAAACTAAGGTACGCATCTTTTCAAATCGTATGTGTTCAAGTAGGATACTGTTCTTTACTCACACTTATCACGTGTATACTTTTTTATAATTCATGGTAAAACCCTTGAAAACTGTAAGATTTTATTCTTTTTTGGTTAGAATATTCGATTTGGAGAGTACACAATAAAGCACACGTAATTTATCATGTTATTTTTTGTTCTTTATATCACGTTGACTTTTCTCTGTAGTTTTGAATGATTCAAAGAACTTTCCTGTTTAGCATTCTTTTGTTACATAAATAGTTCATAATCAATTAAATCCAATGCCTTTCATTTCAGATGAAAATTTGATGATTATATCTCCGAAGGACAATCTTGAAACTAATAACGTCGTCATCTCACATATATGTGCGATAACGACTACTTACGTATATATTTGTACTCTGATGATGCAATAGAATATTCTTTAGTCATATTTGTTAACCCACTTATTCACTGAACCATTAAATAGTTTTTCCTCTACGTTGCGAAAATGAGGGTGGTCTACACTTTCGTTTTCACTCTGGCGGTCATCTTTAATTCTATTGGTAAATACCATAATATAATATCGCTATCATTTTTATTATGTTTTATATAATATATGCATGAAATCCTTGAAATATTTGAAAATGTCTGTGCACACCTTGAACTCTTTTAAAGTATGCAAAATGCATATGAAATCTTGAAATTTTTGTGAAATCTTTTTCAAATCTGTTGTGATAATTTAAAAATATTACAATATTTGAAACGTTTGTGAAATCTTTAAATATTTGGAAACCTTAGTGAATTCCGGAAAGCCTTTTAGTGTGTGCAAAATCTATGAAAAAGTCTTGAAGTTCTGCACATAATTTTTTCAGCATAAAAAAGCTGTCTCATGTTTAAAAAGTACTTTCGAATAATTTAAGAGTATCAGATCATTTAAAATGACATAAATGAATATACCATTATACATACATGAATATTCAAACATACATACATGAATATACAAGCATACATGAATTCCATAAGGTTGAATAACAAAATCGACTGTGTGCTGATCACACGAGTTCATATGAGTCTTATTACTGAATTATTTGTTTCTTATCATACATTCAAATTTCATAAAATTTGAAAAACATTTAGTACTCAAAGTGATTCAAGTAGGTATACGCACTTTCGAGTTTTCAAATATCCCGATAAATATATTCTATTTACCAAACATAGACATGAGGCGCGACAATATTTTAAATTCTACTTTGAAATAGGAGAAATTAAATTAGTGCTGAATTTAAAGGAACTCCATGAAGTTTATAAAAACTCCAGGTTATTTTTCAGGGATTCAGAATAAATTCCAAAAATGACAACGAAACAATGAGTTGTGTTAAATTCAAACACAGTCAGCCTCAACCATTCTTAACCTGAAATTTTTTATGGCACAGCTTTTCTTTACAAAATCCTTTACTTATAATTTTAAAGTATTTTATACCAAAATCGAGAATAAAGTATCAAGTTCTTTTTGAAGTTTATTCAACAAGAAACATGATTCCTCTATTTCTTTTCGCAGATTCAAGTTCGCAGTCAAGAAGAGATTGCCTTGACACTCCCCGCCCGGTTCACTGTCACCCTTCTCCTTCTCGCCGTATACCTCTGGCTCCCGAGGAGCATCCAGTTCGTACCAGGGACAGATCGCCTCCCGGTAGGCCTCCTTCTCCTAAAGTACTTGGATACGCACTTGGACAACTTGGATACATTCGACTTATTCCCCGCAGAAATCAGAATCTACAATTCGAATTTCGGAGATACGCTTTTCCTGCTGGTTATCCAATTAGAACGCGACAAGAAGCGAGGTATATTCTCGTACCAAACAAAGAACACATTGTATTATCAGCATCCAATGGTGACATTTGTGCAATATTAGAATATAGCGGGATTCTTCGTGGACTATATACGACACATAAAGCTAAGTCAAGAATTAAAATGAATATGATAAGCGGCGCAGTTGATGATATGACCCCAGAGGAAATACGAGATTGTCCTGTGGGCAAAAGTTCCCACATCTTCCCCAACAATTTTATTAAAACTTCAGCAAATATCGATTCACTAGAGTCCGACTGGATTCCTAATAGCGAACGTAAACCTGATTTTTTTTCTTCTGACAGACAGCATTCACCTGACCGGACTTCTTCTCAGGAGCCACCTCTTCATGCCGAAGCCAGGTCGCCTCCTGGGTGGCCTCCTTCTCCTAAAGTACTTGGATATGCACTTGGACAACT
>CAKNWT010332850.1:1517-13949 GCA_932066315.1 Andricus coriarius
TTCTTGGCGCTAAATATTAATATTTTTCTGCTGTTTCTTTTTGCAAGAATTATTTATTATATATAATTATTACTTTATATTGATAATTAGATGTATAAATAAATAGCTAAAACAATTTATTAATGTTTATAGCAATTTTCTCTTAGAATAGAATTAAGTCTGCGGTACTTTCTGCATTTTTCAATAATCAATTAGAGCTGAAAAATTATTTGTTTAAACAATTTATTATTATTTTTAATAATATTTCCCTTAAATAATTTGAGAAAATTGCGGTTTTTCTGAAACTTTCAAGTTTTTGTCGACTTTTCAATTAGGGCGATGTAATAATTATAGAAATTTAACAAACTTGATTGTTTAAACAAATTATGATTGTTTATGTCTATCTTGTCGCATATAGTGCTAGATAGTTGTGTTTTTTATGAAATTTTTAACTCTTTCCCAATTTTCACTTACTGAACAAACATAATTGTTCAAACAATTTGTTATTATTTAAATAATATTCTCTTTGAATAATGCTAGAAAGGGGTAGTTTTTTTTTAAATTTTCAACTTTTTTGTCCACTTTTCACTAGAAGTAAGTATTTAAGGAAATTTAACAACCATAATTGTTCAAACAATTTATTATTGTTCATGAATATCTTTTCTTATAGTAATGCTAAACAGTTGCGGTTTTTTCTTAAACTTTTTCCTTTGCTTTGGCATTTTAGTTATAAACAAATAATAAATAAATATCAGAAAAAATCATTTTTTAAGCAATATATATTTTATGGCTTAATTGAATTTTCTGAAACAGAACCAGATGTTTAAAATATTCTTTGAATTTTCTAAATAAATCATATTAAATGGAAATTTTAGTTGAATTAGTTACTGATAACGTTTTTTTCTGCATTAATATCTTTGAAACATTGGCACAAGAGTAAAAACACTTTATTCCAAAAAAATAGAATACTATCTAAAAAATTAGTCTTGTTAATGTTCATTTATTATTTGTGCATAACTAATAAGTCAAAGAAAAGCTGAAAATTTAATAAAAAACGAAAGTTTCTAGCATGACTCTAATAGATATTTACATAAGAGAAGATAATTATAAGCAATAATAATTTGTGTGAAAATGATGTTTAATGAATTATATTAAAACAATAATGAATTGTTCAATCAATTTATGCAAATATCTAATTATGAATATAAAAGAAAAATTAATATTTTATCTATTAGAAACAAGTTGTACCAATAACAACCAGAAACAAATAATTATCGCCAAAAACTGGGAAAGCCAAATTTTTCATTAATGGGATTTTTTTGGGACCCTATAAAACAGACTTATGGAGGCGGAATTCCAAAAGTAATTTTTGATTCGTATTTTATGGCTAATTGTGAAGAGAAACGTTGAGAGCCAACTTGGTACACCTAATGTTAACGATTCTAAATATGTTAACGATCTGAAGACAATTTAGATGGGTCTCATAAAAATTTATTTTCAAAATTGCAACTAGACTCATACAGAGGTTACGCCAGGCCTTTTTATGCCTAAAATGAATTTTCTTAGTTTTCGATTTTACAAAAATACATGTTGAAGGCTCAAAAATTCTTCCACACTCAGAAAGTATTTATTTAATTATTGACGAATAGGCCCAGAAGTTTTATTAAATAAAATAAAATATTTTGAAAATATTATTGCGCTTAAAATACGAAAATTCTGAATGCACATATATAGTACTTTAAAATGTGTTTTTTTATCACGATTATCAAAAGCAGTTCTTTTTGAAGGTTGTGGAAAAAAACTATAAAAACTTCTCAAAATCTGAAAAATAAACAGTTGTTTATTACACATAAATCAAAATTAATTAATGAGCTTACATCTTTTTACGGGTAAATGACAGGTAAAAATACATTTTGATGTACTACAGTAATCTTTAAACTAAAAAAATGTATCTTTTTCGTGTATTTCGAAATTCAAGATTTTTTTCTGTTACTCCGTATAAATATTTTTAATTCATGTATTACGGATAATATACTTTTTATATTGTAGAAGAAATCCTGTGCGTATTACTTCAGAAAAAATGTTAAGTGGCCACTTCAGACCATTAATTGTGATGAAATTACAAATGTTTGTATTTTGAGCCCGATAATATCTTCAAACAATTTTCTTTTGTTTCATAAAATTTAAAGCTAATTCTTCAATGAATAGCAAATACTTTTTTATAGTAAAATAGAGTTGTAGCCCTAAATCAGTATTTAAAAAAAATTGAAAACGAAGAAAATTTATGACAGTATTTTTTCATCAAAAGGAAGAAATTTATTGGGTAGCGTGTGCTATCCCCTGAATAAAAAGATATCATTTCTTCTCCTAAATATCCTTCAATTGTGTTAACAATGATGTTAAGTATAAAAAAATTTCATGACTCGACATTATTTGTTAACTAGCAGTAAGTGCACACCCGCGAAGAGAGCATTCACGGCTCTGGATTTTTATTTCCTAAAATTAAAAATATAATGTTTATTGAACTTCAGCCTTCTGGCCCGGAAGCGGACTTGCTTTACAATGCGTTTTAATTACCCAACCATTCTTTCGTACCTTCTCATACCTAATCTATCCCTGCTCTATACCTTGTTTCATTATACACTAGATAGATGTATAAATATATAAAAAGATTTATAAATACATATAAATATATACAATCTTCTTTCTCAAAACCTTACAAATAATAGGAACAATCACACTATTAATAACATTTCTTATTGCATTTGTAGTTTTACTTAGAATTAAACAGTCTTTCAGAGACTTATTATCTAATGATTTTAACGCTTATTTCTACTCTTCAACGCTGTTTTTAAGTACCCAACTTTTTTCTTTCCAAATTTTTCTATAGATTGTTAAATTTTTTTTCTCGAAGTTTTCCTGAACTAATTTCTTAATTTTATCCTTAGTACTATTACCTAGCAGATCGTTAATCCATTCTTTGGCTGCTTCGCATTCCTCTATATAGTGTGACAAATTGTCCCACCCTACTTTACAAAAGACACATCTACGCTTTTCTTCGCTTAACCAATATTTATTCTCATTTTCAAAGTTACCGCATCTCATTCCAGCCATAAACTTTAATGCTTCTCCCTCTTTTACATCATACAAGTATCCTGGAGGTCCAAAATCACGTTTAATATCTTTGTATCTCTTATTATACTTCGCTTCACGTATTCTATTACCGTTTAATTGTTTTTGCACATCTGTTTGCGTTGTTCTAATTCTTTCTACGAGATCTAATTCTCTTTCCCACCATTCTTCTGCTTCCATTACCCCTATCCCATTCCTATTAATAAATTTATCTCTTTCCTTACTGTACAAATCTGTCCAACCTCTCCCTTTTTTTTTTCTTCCCAACACGCTTTCACCCATGCACTTGTTTCATTGTCCCTAATTCTTTTTCAAATCTTAAAGCTCTTAGTCCCCAATGAACGTCAATCCCATATTTAAACCCGTTTCCCATTGGATCAAATATCTTGGCGTACTAAAATCCAAACCTAATGTCCATCGAACGTAGTCCATGCACATTTTAACTAGCTCTTTTCTCGTTTCCCATCCCCATAGTTCAACCCCATATGACATTACACTTTCCACCAAGTAAGAGAAAAGCCTCATCCTACGTTTAAAATCGCCTTTACAAACCCTTTCCCCCAAACCCCATGTTTTCCTCATTGCTATTATACCTTTGGACCTCAGTTCTTTGATGTGCTCTTTAGCATTACCTTTTCTATTAAACGTATACCCTAAGTATTTAAAAAACTCTACCTCTTCGATTATTCCCTTTCCGCTTGCTAAAAGTACAATGTCATCTGCGTACTCTAATGACCACACTCTCCAGCTTTTAATTTTAACGCCACCTATATCTTTCTTACAAAATCTGTTACTTAAGTCTGCTATATAAATGTTAAAGAGGAGTGGACTCATCCCACAGCCCTGTCTCACGCCCATGTTTGTCTGGAACTCTTCTGTCAGCCCTTCGCTGGTCCTCACCCTCACCGTCGTTCTCTCGCATATCTTCTTCAGTTTCCAGATGAGGCGCAAGTCGATCCCGGCCTCCTGCATTACATTCCAGTTGACAGTGTCAAAGGCAGCCTTGAGGTCCACAAACGCAGGAAGTACTCTCTTCCTTCTTTGGCACCGTCGACTGTGCCAGATGGCTCAATATAAAGACGTTCTGCATCGTGGATCTTCTCCTTCTGAAACCAGCCTGAGATTCTGTCAGGATTCCCGTACTTTCTACCATCTTCTCCAGTTTTCTTCTCAAGATGTCTGTGTAGATTTTGTACCCTAATGACAGGAGTGATATACCTCTGTAGTTACTGACCTCATTGTTGTCCCCCTTTTTGTATAGGGGAACAACCATACTCGTCCTCCACTCCTCTGGTATCTCGCCCTGGTTCCATATTTCCCCAATAAGGTCCACCAGTCTCGTCCAAATGTCGCTGCCACCGAATTTCCAGGCTTCGTTTGGTATTCCATCTATTCCCACCGCCTTCTTGATCTTGAGTCCGCGAACCGCAACTACGATGTCTTCTATGTCAATATTCTTCAGATTCCACGGGTCCTCTGAGTAAGTCGAATGGTCTCCTTTTTCTATGGTCCTGGTCGTTGATTCCTTGTCAATTTTCGAGCCGTTCAGCAGCTCCATAAAGTGTTTTCTCCAGGTCCCCGAATTGATATCATTGGCAGTCTAAATTCTCTTCTTCCTTCGTCTGTTTAAAAATCTCCACACATCATTCTCGTTCTTCAGACTTCTCAGCTCTCTTTCTTCCTCCTCTCTCTTCGCTTCTTCGCTGTTCTTGAATACGGCTCTCATCTCTCCTCTGGCTTTTATCACTTCCTCTCTTGATGCCATCTCTTTCTTCCAGAGCTTGAGTACCATCTTCGCCTTCCTCTTTGATCTGGAGCATTCTCGATTCCACCAGAGCTTGAAACCAATACCTCTTCTTTTAACCTTCACCTTCTTTGGGATCATGGCTCCCAGCACAAGATATTTCAGGCGCTACCACTTCTCTTCTACTGATACCTCTTGGATGCCAGGATCTACCTCCGGGATGTTCGTGCGCTGTCTGAAGATCTCCTTGGCCTCATCTCCCCAGTCCCAGAGTTTGATGAGTCCCTTTGTTCTGCTGCTTTTCCTTCATCGAGGCGCAAGCACAGCGGCATGTGATCAGAATCCACCCTTTCTCCTATCTTAAAATCGCTTACCTTATCTAACACATTATCATTAACTAAAACATAATCGATAACCGAACTGCCTCTAGGGCCTACATAAGTAAATTCAGCTTTATCATCGCCGAAGCCAATACCATTCAAAATAGTCCATCCTTTCTCTGTGATATTCTTCACCAATTCATGTCCATCGTTACCTATACAATCATCTTTACTTTCTCTAGCTATCCCGCATCCATTTTTATTGCCGGTTCTTATATTAAAATCTCCGCCGATTATCACATTTTCTTGTTCATCTAGTTCCACGCATGAGAATACGAATTAATTTAGTACCTCCAGTCTACTTGAATTATATACTGACCATATAACAAAATTTTCATTATCGAGTCTTAACCTAGATTGAACCAGACCCTCGCTGCACGTACGGGCGCACAAACTGAAATCTTCACACCAACCTTGTCTGATCCCTAAAACCATTCCTCCCTTTGCTCTCCCTCTTTTTTTATCTCTTGTTGCAAAAGTCTTATTCCATATATGAGAGCGCGGTAAACTCTTTACTATTCCAATCCAACTTTTTTCTTCTACCCACGTCTCCGACAAACTAAGAAAGTCAAATTGTGAAACAAAATCCCAAAATTCCTTATCTCTACTTATTAAACCTGCTACATTCCAAAAAATCCAATTCCCTCCTCTCTTGTATGTCTTATTTTCTGTCTTTTTACCTGTACTGTCATCTTTGACTTTTCCTGATTTCTTTTTCCTATTCTTCTTACCTAAATGACTGTTCCTTTGGCGATCTCTGTCCCCTTTCCATTCCTTCTTATTTTCTATTTCTGATCCTCGCTTCCGGGCATCTGAAAATCCTTTTCTTTTTCCCCTTCCGTTCCCTTGCCCTGATTTTCACTCATTTTCCTTTTTTCATTCATTTCTCTCTCGGAAAATCCACTGTTGACGCTTCCCGCGCTATTGAGACTCCACGTTGAACCGTCCCTTCTTCTAGCTCCCTCTATCGACTGCTTTCCACAGAGACTTTTCCTGACCCTCCCGATTTGCTACTCGCTTTTTCCCATCCCTCTTCTATCAAAATTTCCAAGTTCCCCACTTTTTCCTCTAACTCTTTTACCTTTATCTCGAACGTGCTATTCTTCACTATAAGTTCGTTTACCTGTTTCCTCAGTAAATTGTTATTCTCCGTTACCTTTTCCATCGCGATCTTCATTAACTTCATTTCTTCTGCCATTATAACTTTTTCGTCAAAAGATACCTTTTTCTTTAGCGCTTCGTCAATTGGCGGTTGTTTACCACCGCCATTCCCCCCTCCCTTACATCGAGTCATCGCGCGCGACGCCATAACTCTATCGTCATCCTAACCTAACTTTTCTCGGCTCGACACAAATTCGTCTCAAAATTCTTCTAAAACTCGAAATTCTGCAAACCCTTACGCGAGCGAAGGCCTGGCACCCTACGCTTACCTGATCTCAACTCCGTACTCACTCACTTTACAAAACCAACGCTTTTTTTACACTTTTTGCTCCGCGTTTCTCCCGCACAACTGTACACAAACACGCCCTCTAACCGAGTGCCAAATTAAAAATATAATTTTTTTATAAATTTAAATTCAACTCCATGATATGTTTATGGATCATTTTATCCGGTTAAAACGATATATGTACACATTGGTTTTGGCTTCAGGTGCGTCTGCATGTTATACATGGTTAAAAAATGAAACATTTTAATTATGAATTTATCAAAAACCCATTAAACCCACTTTTAGAATATGATGACATATTTCTAAGAAAAGTTTAAGTTCATATGGTAGAAGCATCAGAGAAAAAAATAAGTGTAATCTCACTCAGAAAAAAACTTAGCTTGAACTAAAGAAATCGTTTCTTTACCATAGTTTTTTTCAACTGACCCAAAAATACATTTAAAATAAAAAAACATTTATTTGATCTTAAAAAATGATGTAGTTCGTATTTTTTTGGTTTAAAGAAATTATTTCTGTAATAGGTTTTCTTTAATTTAAATAAATATTTGTTTGATTCACAGAAATTTCAGACGGAAATGAAAGAAGTAATATATTTGAGTTCAGTACTTTAAATCAAAGAAACTATTTCTTTAAATCAAAGAAATTATTTTAACACTCGAAACCGCTACTTAGCTATACGCCTGCGACATGTGATTCAGGGACGCTCCTGTACGTTTGGTTTATTTTTATCAGTTAAAAGTGGTAATTATGAATAAGAAAACCTGTGACGTGTTGACGAATTGGGGATTCGCCGATAAAATCCCACAATTTTATTTCAGTATTATTTCCTCTATTTTACTGTGATATAGTTACATATATGGTGATTCCTAACCTCATTTCCACAACATCGAACAATGCCGGTCATATCTGAATATTTTATTGCTTTAAGTATCGACAAAAAATTTGTATTAGGAGATTAATTTTTTAATTAAAACAAGTGTAATAAATAATATTTTAATTATTTATTACACTATTTATTAATATATTTGCTCAAGATACATAATAAATTATTACTTTGATTTCAAAAAATTGTTTTGTTGTCCCGATAAAATATTTCTTTAAATCAAAGAAATATTTAGGTTCAATGAATTACATTTTTCTTTAAATTAAAGAAAAAATTACATTGAAACAATACCCATTTCTTTAAATTAAAGAAATATTTTCGTAACATGGAAGAACATTTTTCATTCAAACAGTAAAATATTCTGTTGAACCGCAAAAAGAAAGGCGACCAAAACATTTCTTTGATTTAAAGAAAAATTTGTTTGACTGAGAGCCAATACATATTTTTCTTTGATTCAAAGAAATTTTCTTTCAGTAAAACAAACTTGTTTCTGAGTGCTTTGTCCGGATTTTCCGGAAAAGATTACCTAAAACAAAAATTACCCGAGGTGGTTAATCTTTACCATGACATCTCGGGTATAATTCTGTGTTTACCCACGTTGTGAGGGTGATTATCAATGTTTACTTCGAAGGCCTGGGCAACTTAACATCGTCTGCTTGCAACCAGCAACACGTCACGTGTTTACATCCAACATAGCCTCACCAAAGATAAAACCACCGAGTGTTTTTTTTTACGGTTCGATTAAAAACGTATAATAGTTTGCACGGGCGATCAAATTCACCACTAACTTTGCAATAATACAGGCGGCTACTCTTCTATTAGCATGAGAGTTGGGCAGTAAATACTTACAAAAAAGTAACCTTATTTGTAACTTTTCGGGTAACTTTGTTACTATTTGCAAAAGTAACTTGTAATGTATCTTAGTTACGATTTTCGTAGTAATTTGGAACTCTAATTTTAGTTTCTTTGAAGTTACTTAGTGTTTTTTGGTATATTTCCTAATAAAAGAGGCTTATGAGTCAGTTATGGGTGGAAACTTAATATCTTTTGGTTGAGGATTCAGCTATTTTGTTGAAAATTCGTCTTTTTTGGTTGAAATAACATCAACTATTATATTTTTCGTTGAGAATTGATCTATTTTGTTTGAAAATATAACAATTTAGTAAACATTTTTTCTTTCTTGGTAACTTAACCAACACTGATTAGCATTATATCAGTGGTATTATATCAGTTGGTTTTGCTCATGTTTGGTCGACAATTTTCATATGGAAACTTTACATTCTAAAGTGCATATATGTCACGAACGTAAGCACTCGCCTGTTTCTCCTTTATAGCTTGTAAACACTAAGGTGTTGGATCATTACAAGAAACAATGACAGGTACTCCTAACTCACGGTGTAATATTTACTGTTTACCCGTGCAAACAGGTAATAACAGACAGTTTATACTTTAGATCCTACTGAGGGTAATATTTATCTTCTACCTATAGCAGCAGATAAAAATACAAAATTACCTGCAACAAAATTTACTCTTAGTTTTTTCTGCGATGTACTTACTACTAGTAAGTTATACCTTGGTCTGTATTGCAAAAATCACGTTTTTAACTCTTCTTTTCTCAACGACTGCAATTGCGAATTTATTTCGTCCTGAGTATGATAATCATATAGGAATGAAATTATAGCTGGCAGACGACTTTGTGTTGAGCGTTTTTTTTTAATTCAACTGCATCGGACAACACTTTTTGTGCATAAACCAATAATACAGGCGGTAAATTCATCTCTGATATATTGCGAAATATCATTCTAATAGAGGGTCCATTTTACATTTTTACACCTTTTAAAGCTAAATATTTTTATTCTTTATAAGATAAAAACCTAAAAATCACGTATTTTGTTTAACCCCTTTACTGTCAGTGACACATATAGGGGGAAAAAAGTCGGGCCACTTTTGTATAATAACACATATGTGGACATTTCAAAAGAAAATGATTTAATGTATGTATATATATATATATATATATATATATCATTAAGCTATTTCCCTTTCGGCCAGCCTCTAGGGGTAAGCGTGACACAACCCGCTTCGGGTAGTGTCTTTTAGGAGGATAGTTTCTTGTAGGAAATGACTACAAGTGTAGGCCCACCACACCCACGACCGCCAACAGCAGCGCAGTAGTATCAGACGGTCACCCATCCAAGTACTAACCGCACCCAACACTGCTTAACTTCAGTGATCTAACGGGAACTGGTGCTTCCAGCGTGGTATGGCCGTTGGCCAATGTGATCCGATTTAATTGTGCTTGAGTAAATTAGGGTTTTTAGAGTCGCGGAATTCAAATCTGATGTTAGATTTTTCAAATTCAAAATGGCGGATCCAAGATGGTGAACATGAATTATTAAAAATGTACGCACCGTGATAAGATTGTTGATATATGTATATGTTTCTGGTGTCGCTTAATCGAAATCATGTGTTGGATTTTCAAAACTCAAAATGGCAGATCCAATATGGCGGAACGAAATTTTCAAAAATGTTTAGAACCTTGTCGGATTATCCATATTTATGTTTTTGGAATTGTTAAACTAAAAATGTAATATATCCAATGTGGTATAACAAATTTTTAGTAAACAACTTATAAGAATTGTAGTATTAGGGTATTTCACCGAGTGAATAGTTCTTATGAATTGCCGCTCTCTGCCGAACCCAGAGTCACGAAACGAGGACGTGTCGGCTATTGACTCTTTTCTTCAATTTTTTTTTTATTTCATTTTATAATTTTTTTATTTTCAAATATTTTTTTTTAAACATACGGTTACTGGAATTGCATATAATAAACATTATCGATGTTAATTCTACTTACTGATGGTACTTTTGAAAGCAACCCTAGCGGACCGAATGAACGGAACGGATACGCTATAGCGTATCGCTATAGTATCCACATCGTATCCTCTCCGTATCATGCAAGAAAAACTCATTAAAATTTATTAATTAAAATGTCTTGCAACGATAAAAACTTCAAAAAAATATAATACTTATCGACAACGTGCGCTGAAGGCGACTTCAAGAGCATCCATAATCGTTCAAGGAGTACTGCTTAAACGATGATGGATGTTTGTTTATGGACGCTTGAAGTCGCCTTCAGCCCGAAATTTCACGTAGAATCCGAATCTCAACAAGTTAAATGTTCATCTTCCCTTTTTAATGAGTTTTTCTTGCATGATACGGAGAGGATACGATGTGGATACTATAGCGATACGCTGTAGCGTATCCGTTCCGTTCATTCGGTCCGCTAGGGAAGGTACGACGCAAAGAGGAACGTTGCCGCAATCCTTACACATTATATTTGCTGCCTTCTTTTTTTTTGCATAACATTCAGAGCATCGCTTCCTATCCTTTTTTTCTGAAATGAACGACGGATAATGGCTTTTTGCAGAACGAAGAGAATTTTTGTGCCTTCCTTGATTTTCTTCACGAACATTTTTAATAATTCATGTCCGCCATATTGAAATTTGAACATCCAGCATCAGATTTGATTTCAAATGCCCCAAAAACGTAAGTATGAACAACCCGATCAAGTTCTAAACATTTTTGATAATTTTGGTCCGCTATATTGGATCCGCGATTTTGAATTTTTTAAATCAAGCATCAAAGTTCGATTCAGCGACCCCAAAAACCTAAGTGTAACCAATTTGATTAAGGTCCGAACATTTTTAATGACTCATGTCAGCCATATTGGTTCCACTATTTTGAATTTCAAAAATTCACTATCAGATTTTAAAACAGCGACCTCAGAAACCCATGTACCGACAATTCCATTCAGATTCAAACATGTTCACTATTTCATGACCGCCATATTGAATCCGCCATTTTTAATTTTTTAAATCCAACATCAGGCTATGAAGGGGTTAAAAATGATTCTATAATGTAGATAAATTAATCAAAATCACGTAAGGTTTGTATAAAAATTGTAATTGCATCGTAAAGTTTCTCCCAAGGTTTCCTTGTCACTGGTGTAACGGTAACCTTTTTAACTTGGACACCGCCAAAAAAGTTTACAGTAGATTCTTGTTTAGGGGCAATTGAAGCCTAAGCTTTAAGGAAGAATCAAATTTAATTATTTATTTCTAATTTATAATATTAGCAAAGTTATTATGGTCGGTATGGAGGTATGTATAGGGGCATGTAGCCGGATAAATTTGCGGTATTTTAGGCCCAAAAGGAACCCTATATGTTAAAAAACGAGTCAGCGGGGCAGTTTGAAGTTGGAATCTCGGAAACCCGCTTTTCGAGAAAAACGCATCTAAACTTGTCGAGTGTCATAAGCACACATATTATTTTTTTTTCGAACATGAAATATACCTGCTACCTTACTGTCTTCATGTAAACATAAAGTGAGATTGCAAATAATAACCGATTTTTTTATATCTTCGTTTCATTTACCCGTAATAATATAACGAAGGTCATGCATCGTCTGAAAATTGGATTTAATAATATTGTACGAAATTTTGATTTTTCTCAACCGACCCCAATCTTGTAACTATGGATCTTGTGGCAAAAAGAGACCTTTTTTTTGTCTAAAATAAACAGGACGAAATTTCGCATCGTTATAAGGGAGGACATTATTAAAAAATGTTCTCAACAATTTTTCATTCAATAAAAAAAAATTAGTTTGAATTAATAAAATTCATTATAAATATCTCATTTTCAATTATATGAATGCACTTACATGTATTATCTCTCCGTGTAAAACGTCCATTAAATTTTAAAAGTTTGAATAGTCACAAGATCCACCTTCAAAAAACTTCAGGTTATGTACTTGACCCCATAAAAATATTTTACAACCCTCAAAATCAACCCCTAGTACTTTCAA
>CAKNWT010332851.1:0-19159 GCA_932066315.1 Andricus coriarius
TCTGCAGAAGGTAGGGGATTTTAGACAATAGAAGCCCCACTGGACTGAATACGGCAGGTATTGTTTACAGGCTATTATAACAGTTAGGATAATTGGGGGTTTGTTGAAAAAGGATGTAAGCTAAAGGGTTTAATGTCCAAAGATCTCTTGTGGGAGGAGAGATTTTAGATATGTAAAATCTTGAAGAATATATTGTACTGTAAAAATGTAACCTAATCTATATCTGCATATAATTAATTTTGAATAATCAGATTAATATTTCATGTGCATTCGATTGCGGTCTAGTAGTTTCAGAAAACTAAAATTCGTGCATTATGATGGTCACTTTCACGAACCTTTAAATAAGGACTAAACTGTCATTGATTGTAAAGGTGTTTATTGAATATTCATTTTTCATTCAATTGTACATACTGGATGTTCATAAAAGTTACGAGAATTAAAGCTATTTGAATCAAGCTTTAAAGTTACGTGAAAGTAACAGGTACTCTATTCGAACTGCACTTCAGTCCGGCGATTTGATGTGTACAAATCTTATTTATATATTTAATAACTTTTCTAGTTGTTTGATGTAGAGTTGATGTTTCAAATAAATATATAAATGTTAACAAGGTTACACTGCTCTTTATTATAATTTTAATATCTCTAGCACCTTATTTTTGACTTTAGGGTAGAATTTAAAAGGTTTAAATCTTTGGATCGCTCCGTATCCTCGAAACACACGAGTTCATCACGCAATAATTAACTATCATTATACTCCATCTATCCTAACTCTACTCTCTTCACTGATTCTTTATCCGCCTAATCTACCGACCCCTTCAGATTGCGAATCAAGTGTAGAAATTATAAAATTTTTAAATGGCGGATCTAATATACTGGCCATGATTTGAAAATTTTAACAGACATATGAGCCGCTGATAATAAAAAGTGTAAATATCTCGTAGGTAAGTGAAACGCAACCATAGAAAAGTGGCTTAAAAATGGATAGAATTTCACGCCTCTAAAAAGCAATGACAGAACATTGACAGTAAAAAGTAGGAAACGGTACTTAAGACCAGATGGTATGAAGACCTTCTGGTGGAAGAAGTTTCCTTTAACCCACCAGCATCTGGCCTACATTTTCACCTCATACCTTAAGTCGGAAGAGCCTTTTCCGGAGTGGTTGGTGGAAGGGCGCACAGTGCTCCTGCCGAAGGCGGGCAACTTAGCTGACTCTAACAATTACAGGCCAATAACTTCTCTGAACACACTGTATAAGATCTCCACAGCAGATTATCCGAAAGCTTTCGATGCAACCATACGCTTATCACCTGTCTGTTGGAAAGCTTAGAGGTTCATTCACACATCGTGAGGTGCGACGAGAGATTTCTGCCGTTTTTCAAAACCAGATTTACTATCTCACCTAGAAAACATCGTGTGATCACTAACAATGTCCCATTTCAGGGCGGTGTGTTCCAGGGCGACACCATAAGCCCTCTCCTTTTTTGCCTCACATTATTGCCACTATCTCTAGCACGTCGTAATTCTGAAGGCTACCTCTGCGGCAAGCCGGGAAATCGAAAGCATAAGGTCACTCACGTATTTCACATGGATGATCTTAAGATCTATGCTGAACATAAAAAAACTACATCTGGCTCTAGACATTGTCAAAGAGTACACTTAAGAGATTGGAATGGAGTTCGGGTAACAAAAGTGCGCCAAGGTTTATTTGAATAAAGAAAAACCTAATGGCATCCCGGAAGACCTTAAGCCCGTCGACAGAAGCGCTAGGCGACACCTTGGCGCTGAAGAGACCTATGCATAACCTTGATTTTGGGTCTTGAAATGTTATGCACATGAATACAAGCATGCCCTTAAATCTTCTGTTCCGCGACTTTAGATCTCACGCCGTCATGGTGGTCGCGGAATACTGAATCTTGAATATCTTCACAACAGGATTATTCTGCGTACAGCACATATAGTCGCAAATGGACAAGACCCTCTTCTTAAAATGGTCAGGAAAGACAAAGAATTGGACAATGGGGCGTTTCTGTACAAAGCAGCAGAGAAGGCAGCTGAAACATTCGGCCTTGACTTCAATGTCTGGGGTGTGCAAAATGGATCAAATCTTATCCATTTCGAGTACTCACTCCTGAAGGCCTGGATTAAGGAAGCACAGGATAAAAACTCCATCGAACAGCTCCTCGACAAGAAGATGCACGGCATCTTCCAGAGAAATGTGGAGGATCTGTCGATGTCGTATGAGCTAAAGTTTGCTTTCCTTAAATCACCAGGATTGAAGTCGCGCACGGAGGGTTTCATTTTGGCATGCCAAGACGGTGTCATTTCCACTCTAGCATACCTTCGCCACATTTTGAGCCAAGCCATTCCCGATGTTAGCCGCAGAGCATGTCATGCACACTTCGAGCATCTGGGGCACATGCTATCTAGTTTTCCAACTCATGCGGGAACGACCTACATCCAAAGGCACAATGCGGAAAGATAGGACGATAAGTTTTGAGAAGATCACGTACGAATTGTTTTATAAAACTAGTTTTGAGAAGATCACATACTAAAAGTTTTATAAGACTAGTTTTGAGAAGATCACGTACGAAAAGTTTTATAAAACTAGTTTTGATAAGATCACGTACGAAAAGTTGTATGAAAAAAGTTTTAAGAAGATGACGTACGAAAAGTTTTACAAAACTAATTTTGAGAAGATCACGTACAAAAAGTTTAATAAAACTAGTTTTGAGAAGATCACATACAAAAAGTTGTGTAACTGTCACGTACGATGATATTGACACCGGAGGTGAGCGACTTCATTAACTAATGCATCCATTCTTCTTGTCTTTTCACTAGTGCATAGATTGAACTTATATGTATGAGGGTCGCCCAATAAGTCCTCAGAAAAAGATGGAAATGGCGCTCGTAGTATCGAAAATGGTTTGGTTTTATCAAGCATAATTTCTCACTAGATAGCTGTTGATAGCTCAGTTATATCCATCACATGGTTTAATTTTTATTGTCGATTGAAGCAACAAACTTTTGTGTATTCAGAAAAATGGAAAGAAGTGAGTTTCAAGCAGTGATTAAACACTTATATTTAAAAGGCTTAACACCGAAATAGATCGAAGCTAAGTTGGATGAGGTTCATGGCACATCTGCTCCTGTATTTGCAACTGTTTACAATTGGGTAAATGAGTTTAAACGTGGTCGTACATCCAGAAAAGATGAACATCGTTCGGGACAGTAAGGTGAGCGGACGGCAAGGTGATGGCCACGGTTTTTTGGAATGCACGCGGAATCATCTTCACCGATTACTTGGAAAAAGGACAAACGATACCCAGAGAGTATTATGCGTGTTTATTGCACCGGTTGAGTTATGAAATCAAGAAAAAAAGTCCCCATGTAAAAAGATCCTCTTCCATCAAGACAATTCACGGGTGCACACCTGCACAGTTTCGATGGCCTAAATTATGGAATTAAAAATCAAATTATTACACCATCCACGTATTCACTGGGCTTGGCTCTAATTGAGAGCTGTGTTCGGTGATCTAAAAACTCCCCTTGCGTTAGCTTTCAGGGAAATCTACAGAATTGATCAAATTTACAACTTTTCGGAAAATTTTCTGAATTTCGCGTAGAAATGTGGAATTTATTAATTTGAAAGCAGAATTTGTGCTTTGCGCTCCGAAAAGCCCCCCAACTTTAATTATCGGTATACGTTTTAAATTTTTGGTGAAGTTTTTGAATTGTCGTTAAAATTGTAGAACTTTTGTATTCCACCCTAAATGCGTGTTATTTGCTCCAAAAAACAACCTTGCGCTAGCTGTCTTGGAAATTTACAAAATTGATGATATATTCAACTTTTTGTTAAACCTTTTTAATTTGTCGTTCGAATTGCGAAAATATTAACTTTGAACCCATAATAGTGTTCTGTGCTCCGAAAATCCTCACTGTATTGAATTTCATGGTAATCTACCAAATTAATTTAACAAATTTAATTTTTGGGTAAAAGTTTTCAATTTTTAGTAAAATTTGTGAATTTTTTTTAATATTCTAGAATTTTTGTATTTGACCCAAAATGTTTGTTTTTTTCTCAGAAAACCCCCTTGCGCTAGCTTTCATGGAAATCTACAAAGTTGATAATATATTTACCTTTTTGGTGAACTTTTTGAACCTAGCGTAGCATTGTGGAATTTAATAATTTTGAAACCAAATGTGCGTTCTGTGCTCCGGAAATCCCCCTTGCGCCTGCTTTCATGGAAATCTACAAAATTGATGAAATTTTCAACTTTTTGATAAACTTTTTGAACCTAGCGTAGAGGTGTGGAATTATTAATTTTGAACCCACAATTGTGTTCTGTGCTCCGAAAATCCACCTTGTCTTGAATTTCACGGTAATCTACCAAATTAATAAAAAAAAAATTAATTTTGGGTAAAACTTGTCAATTTTTAGTAAAATTTGTGAATTTTTATTAATATTTTCGAATTTTTGAATTTGACCCCAAATGTGTGTTTTTGCTCAGAAAACCCCCTTGCGTTAGCTCTCATGGAAATCTACAAAGTTGATACTATTTTTGACTTTTTGGTGAACTTTTTGAACCTAGCGTAGCATTGTGGAATTTAATAATTTTGAAACCAAAGGTGTGTTTTGTGCTCAGAAAAAGCCTTTTGCGCTTGCTTTTATGGAAATCTACCAAATTGATGAAATTTTCAACTTTTTGATAAACTATTTGAACCTTGCGTAGAAGTGTGGAATTTAATAATTTTGAACCCAAATGTGCGTTCTGTGCTCCGAAAATCCCCCTTGCGCCAGCTTTCATGGAAATCTACAAAATTGATGAAATTTTCAACTTTTGTGTAAACTTTTTGGACCATGCGTAGAATTGTGGAATTTATTCATTTTCAACCCGAATGTCTGTTTTGTGCTCAGAAAATCCAAGGAAATCTACCAAATTTATGAAATTTTCAAATTTTCAGTATACTTTTCGAACCTTGCGTAGAATTGTGGAATGCATTAGTTTTGAACCCAAATGTGCGTTTCGTGCTCTGAAAATCAATTGAAATCTACAAAATTGATGACATTTTCAACTTTTTAGTAATCTTTTTCAATTTTGCGCAGAACTGTGGAATTTATTCATTTTGAACCCAAATGTGTGTTTCGTGCTCCGAAAACCCCCCTTGCTCTAGATTTCATGGAATTCTACTAAATTGATGCAATTTTCAAATTTCTGGTATACTTTTATAACCTTGCGTAGAATTGTGGAATGTATTATTACTTTTGAACCCAAATTTCCGTTCTGTGTTCCGGAAATTAATGGAAATCTACAAAATAGATGAAATTTTCAACTTTTCAGTAATCTTTTTGCATTTTGCGCAGAACTGTGGAATTGATTAATTTTGAACCCAAATTTTTGTTCTGTGCTCCGAAAATCCCCCTTGTATAGAATTTCACAATACCCTTCTAGAAATAATCAATTGAACACGATTCAGAACGATTCACAGCTGTCAAAACTTCAATCGTTTTCAATCATTCCAAATCGGTGTACCCTTTGTTAATCGATTTCAATTATTTTCTATTGTGTATGGACACAACACATTTTTCTTCGCGTCCTCGCGGTGTGTTGGGCATTTTTTATATCTTTGTGGACCGTTTTTAAGTGTTTTTAAGATTATAAAATGATCTACATTGATGGTTTTCGAAATTTGCAAAAATTTACTAATATAACCAGTGGCTAGAAGGAAGTCGACGGGGAGAGCAGAAAATAATTTCCGAATCCGATTTCAGACAGAAAAAAATCTTGAATTTCGAAATACACAAAAAAAGACACATTTTTATTGTCTTATTTTCAGCCATTAAAAATTCAATGAAGTAGGCAAGAAAATTGTTTTGGCTAGTAATCTTTTTATATGGTAGAAGAAATCCTGCGCACATTATACCAGGGAAAAAAATTGTTAGGAGCCATCTCAGACCATTAATTGTAATTAAATGATAAATTGTCTTATATTATTAATATTATTAATTGTCTTAAATTGCCTAGAGGCCTGATAATATGTTTAATCAAATTTATTTTTGTTATATCAATTTTAAGGGTTATTCCTCTATAAATAACAAATACTTTCTAGAGATGAAAGAATTTCTTAACTTAAAAGTTGTATTTATTACAAATAGAAAATTAGGAAAATTCATGTTTAGACCTGATACGGCCTAGCGTTTTTAGCTCGCGAAAATTATTACAAAACATTTATTTAATTTTTTTAATGAACATATTGATTAAATTATGTTGCTTCGAAAAAAGTAAATAAGCGTTTTGAAATGAAACAATTCAAATTTCTTTCTATCGTTTTGAATTGTTTTCAATTAATTATATCTAGAAGGGTAATCTGCAAAATTAATAACAACAAATAATTCTGGGTGAACGTTTTCATTATATTTAATAAATAGTTTTTAAAATCGTCCTGAAAAACGTGGACTGTCCATGACCATGTTTCAAATAATTGGAACAAAGTCTTCTTTAAGAAGAAAATTGATTTCAGGGATTGAAATTACTTTTTTAATATTTCTAAATTTATTTTTAAAATCCTTATCCCTAAAATAGAACGTAGTTTATGAAATATTAGAAACATGGTTCTCGGCACGTGTTCATGACAATTGTTTTCAATTTGAAAGCCTTTAAACGTATGATTTTCCTTCCACATTAGACAATAATCCTGATCGATTCTCTTATATCTGCAACGTTTTTATGGAAAATTCTAATCAAGGAAGCAGTTAAGTTCTTCTTAAATTTTCATTTGACAAATTAAAATATGATTTAATTTAATCACAATGTCCTGAATAATAGTAAATATAATTATAAAGAATTATATGTTAAAAATGAATTCTTCTAATTGTTTAAATAAAGCTGAAAATCTTGCACAATCGCCTTCTTTTATTAAACATATCTATTTATCACCATGCACATTTTTGTAAAAATTTCGAACTAATATATATTTTATAGCTCTAATAAAATTAATATACATTTACTAACTAAACAACTTTATTGTTTTGTTTCTAAAATATACCAAAAACATAAAAATCTCAAAAACTAAAATTCCTCTATAAATATTTAAACTCTTATCTTAAATTTGTAAAAAGAATTTTTTTTTAAATCTTCACGATTTCTTAAACTATGACTCTTATACAATTATGAGGCAATTACCTCTTTCTGATAAGAATTATAATTTTGTTGGAAAATTCTTTTACTGCAGATCAGAATTATAATTCTTTCCTGAAAATGCCTTGTTTCGGATTAGAATTAGAATTTTTGTACAAAAAGTTCCTATTCCAAACCAGAATGATATTTTTTTTTTAAATTCCATGTTTAAAATACAAATTGTTATTGTTTCTGAACGTTTCTTATTATAACTAACAATTATTTTTTTTCAAACTATGCAAGAGACGAAAAAAAATGAGAAGACGAAAGTTGTTCAACCAGAAAAGATCGACAGAGGTTGTATCAAATTTTGTTATAAAAATACATTAAAAATAAACAAATTAACATTTTGGAAAAACGGCACAAGCTACAATAACATAAGCTACCATGCGCACTTTGTCTAAATCATGAAAACAAGACAATGAAAATATTTCTTTTTCAATACCAATGCATATTATGGGTTGTGATAATATAAATTTATTTCAATGATATATTTTTCAGAGTAGCTGAGAATAAAAATTAATACAAAATAAAGTGCATACATTAAAGCAATCACGAAAAATAAAATTTGTACAGAAATAAATGTAATATACATTTGATACAATAGTGTTGAAAATAATGTAGAGAAGTTCGCATTTTGGACAAAATCGAGTGCAAAATACGAGATACATAATGAGAATTCTTTCGCTAAAGCCGAAGGAGCTTTAACTGAAGAATTGATTTGTGTCTTTTCTTCAGAGATACATTCTCTTAAATAATGATTTCCACAGAATTTTTTTTTCAAATCTAGCCCTATGACATTCTGAAGCATTTCATTTTTATCATTTCTGAAAAAGATCATAAAAATCAGCTATGAATTGTAGCTTGGATTAGATTTTGAACAGTAAATTCCAGATCCACTCCACTGCGCGATCGCCATTGCCTTCTAGAATTTTTTCAAAATGAAAAATTATCTTGGCTCTTTAACGAATAGTATGATTTGGATAAAGTTTGAGATGCGAATCCTCTAAATACTGATAATGATTTCGGAAATTCCGTCGACTCGGATCTTTGTACCCCGTATTTTACTGAATAATAACAACGTTACTTGATATGTTGTCGACAAGCATCTCTTGTGCACATAACAAGATTTTTCGAGTGTTCCCGGCAGAGTTACAAATATTCCCAACAGGGATATCACCGACCCAAGGACTACCGCCTTCTACATTTTCCCCGCAAATGTCACAGCATTTTATTGACACGCAGAGGCGATTTTCAGGCTATCAACCAGTGCAACCTTATCACCTCCAAGAGCGCCGATGATCTAGATGATTAGTTTAACAGAATATTCCGGTTATAACCGTCGCAACTCCCTTATAAGGTCTTTATGCCTCTCTTTCTTTGCATTCTCCTTGGCTATGACGTTTTTGTTAGCTGGAACCGAAAATTCGATAACGAACATGGTTGGTTTCTCGAAGTCAGGAAGAACTATGTCAGGCCTCGAATGCACGACAAAAACAATCGTCGAGAATATGAAGTTTCAGTATATGCGGCATTTCTCATTTTCGACAATTGACTCTATTTCCCTATGAGCGTTTAGCGGAGCGGTATTTGGGCTGATGCCGTAAGAGTGACAGAGATGCTAATAAAGCACTCTCTGTGCCGCATTGTGCCTTGGCTCAAAATGTGGCGACAGTATGCTAGAGTGGAACTGACACCATCTGGACATGCCAAAATAAAACCATCCGTGCCCGACTTCAATCGGGGTGATTTAAGGAAAGCAAACGACATCGACCGATCCTCCACATTTCTGTAAAAGATGCCGTGCATCTTCTTCTCGAGGAGCTGTTCGCGGAAGTAGTTTTCCTGTGCTTCCCTAATTCGGGCCTTCAGGAGTCAGTACTCGAGATGGATAAGATTTTATTCATTTTTCTCACCCCTATTATTGAAGTCATGGCCGAGTGTTTCAGCAGCCTCCTCCGCTGCTTTGTACAAAAACGCCCCTTTGCCGACTTCTTCGTATTTCCTGACCATCAGAAGAAGAGGGTCTTATCCATTTGCGACTATATGTGCTAAACCCAGAATAATCCTGTTGTGAAGACATTCAAGATTCAGTATTCCGCGACCAACTTGACGGCTTCAAATGTAAAGTCGCGGAACAGAAGATTTGAGGTGCATGCTTTTTTTCATATGCATAACCTTTCGGGACTCGATATCGAGGGATCTGAGCTCGTCCTTCGTCCATGGAACCACTCCAAATGAATGGAGTACTACCGGGACGGCAAGCATGTTATTCGCAGATACTTTGTTCCTCGCCGACAGTTCGGAAGACCATATCCGTCGTAGGAGACGTTTGTATCTGAATCGGAGAGTATCCTTTATACATGTAACCTCCTGAATGCGGCTCTGTGGTATGCCCAGGTATGTATAGCGCTCTCCAGCGCCAAGGTTTCTTATAGCGCTTCTGTCGACGAGCTCAGGGTCCTCCGGGATGCCATTAAGTTTTCCTTTATTTAAATGAACCTTGGCGCATTTTTGTTACCCGAACTCCATTCCAATCTCTTGAGTGTACTCTTTAACAATGTCTAGAGCCAGATGTAGTTTCTCTTGATTTTTAGCACAGATCTTAATATCATCCACGTAAAATACGTCAGTGACCTTATGCTTTTGATTTCCAGGTTCGCCGCAGAAGTACCCTTCGGAATGGCGAAGTGCGTGAGATAGTCGCAATAATGTCAGGGAAAAGAGAAAAGGGCTTATGGTATCAACCTGAAGGACACCTCTCTAAAAAGTGGCACTGATAGTGATCACACGACGTTTTTCAGATGAGATAGTAAATCTGGTTTTCCAAAGCGGCATTAATCTCTCTATGCACCTCACGATGTGTGGATGAACCTTTAAGCTTTCCAACAGATAGATAATAAGTCTATGGGAGGTTGAATCAAAAGCTTTCCGCTAATCAATCCAGGCCATCGATAGATAACGCTGATAGGATACTGCGTCTTTACAGACACATCTATCAATGAGCAGGTTCTCCCGACATCCTGCTACGCCTTTCTTTGAGCTTCGTTGTTCGTACGTCTCTCGCCATACAGGTCCAATTGCCCGAACAATCCAATAATTTAGGATATTTGTGAAGATCTCATACAGTGTGTTCATACAAGTTATTGGCCTGTAATTTTTAGGGTCAGCTAAGTTGCCCGTCTTCGGCAGGAGCTCTGTATGCCCTTTCATTAACCACTTCGCAATAGGCTCTTCCGAATTTAGATATGAGGTCAAAATGCGGGCCGAATGCTGGTGGGTTGAAGGAAACTTTGTCCACCAGAATTCTTGATACCATCTGGTCCCGGAGCGGAATAGTTCTTCATGCCTCTTAACACGTTTTTCACCTCCTCGGTAGTGATGGGTGAGCATTCCTCCTCAGATGTTATGAGGGCACTGCACAGCTCCGTAAAGCTATTTATATTCTTTGAGTATTCTTTCAGTGGGTGCTAGACTTCGTGGACTTCTCTCCAAATGCCTCGACCTCCTCTGGTGCAGGCGGGTGGACGACAGTAACTAAAGGGCATTGAAAGAGTCGGGATTGATACTTATATGCAGGGTGTCTAAAAAGTCCCGGGACGCTTGGGTATTTTCCTTAGGTAAAATATTTTTCGAAAAAGTGAAGGTCATTCCTGATGTAAATTTGAACGAGGAATTCAATTGTGACCTTCATTTTGACCTTGAAGTTGACCTTCATGGCTTTTTGAAGGGCAACTATGTTTTTTCAAATGGAAACCCCCTTTTTTCACATCTGCAATCGATAGAACGGAAAATTCTACGTTCAGATACGTAGCCAAGTCATAGGTCAATTGTAACGTTCCAGATCTTGGCTACAGTTTTTTGAATATTGTAAAATCATATACGAAATTTTTCATTAAACGTTCCAGGAGTTCTGGTGAGAGTTCTGTTCCTCCCCAAAGAATTATATCGAAAAGTCCTACACCGTTTTTCGATACCTAAGTCAATACCTAAGGCGATACCATAAGTCCTATACCGTTTTCCTATCTCCATAGGAATATTTCGAATCGAAACTAAAATTACGTATCACGAGTACATACTTACTATCTTTCGCTAAAAGATTATTATAAGGCAAGCTAAACTTTTGGAACGAGAGAGGGTATCTGTATTAATGATGCGTGGTTGGGGAGATCGAGTTCGATCTTATGATCAAGTTCATTTGCTTTTAAATCGCATTTTTCGTAATAGAGAAGGGTTAAATCCTGTCTCAAAATCAACAATTGAAAGAACTGTAAGGCGCTTTATGAATCATGGATCTATCAAGGACCTTCAGAGAACTGGTCGGCCAAAATCTGCAGGATCTGAGGAGATGCAGATGGAATTAGTCCAAGCATTTGTTGAAAACCCACACCTTAGTTTACGTCGAGCTAGTGATGAGCGTGACGTTGCTCCTGAGACAGTGCGAAAGATTTTGAAAAGCATAAATTTCCATCCTTACAAAGTTCATCTGGTACAAGAGCTCAATGAAGACGATCCTGATCGTCGGGTTGAATTTTCTGAAATTATGATGGACAGAATTGATAGAGATCCTCTTTTCTTGTACAATACAGAATTTTCAGATGAAGCTACTTTCACTTTTAAAGGTGAATTTAACAGCTTTCACAGATTAAAAGATTGTTATAGCAGAATCAATCGAGAACTTGCAAAGAATGTTAAGTAAACTGAATGCAGGCATAAAGAGCATGGGCCTTAAAATCAATGTATGACAAAGTATGTAATGACAAAGTATGTAATGAAAAAGGGAGAAACAAAATTATTTTCAAAGAATGTGGTGCAAAAGAGACAATAGTTCACATATAATTTATTGCCCTGTAAATGACTTACGGTATCTAATAAACTCATAACTCTATAATTATGTCAGTCACTTTCTTTTGTATATTGGGATAATTATCTCCTTTTTCCAGTTATCTAAAATTTCATCCATCTTGTTCATGAATTTGTATATTAACGCTTTTTTTATTTAGTCATCATTTACTCGAACAATATACATAATAATCTTTTCATTTAATGTTACGTAGCTGAAATAACTAAACTTGCAAATTAGATTTGCATTACTCAATTCAAAATTTGTTTTCCAATAACTCTTAGAAATGTTAAATAAAATTTAAACCTGATTATTCACTTAATTTACTATATTTGAGACCTGCTACCTCATTAAATGAGTTCGTAGAATATAAGTTAATTGGTTAACAATTATTTCATTGAAAATTAAAAAAATCGAACAAATCCCCAAAATATAACGTCAAGGTAAAACTGTGCATTATTTTTGAACTAAGTTCTACAATTTAAAGCTAAAGTGTGTTTCCCATAAGGAGAATTATAGTCGATTGTGCCGTGATGCACTCGTGTGTTCTAAGGTTATTGAACGATCCCAGGATGACTGGCTTTTGAATTCTACCCTAAAGTCTAGAATAAAACGCTGGAAGTATAAAAGTTAAAATAAAAAGCAGTGTTATCTTTTAAAGATTTATATGTTTATTTAACACTTCAATTCTACACCAAACAACTAGAAACATGATTAAATATACAAACAAGAATTCTTTACATCAAATCGCAGGACTGAAGTGCAGTTCAAATAAGGTACCGGACACTTTTACGTAACTTTTTTGATCGTCCATTTGGTACATCAGATTGCAAAATTGATATTTAATAGACATCTTCACACTCAAGGAAATTTGAGTCCTGTTTCAAAGATTCGTGAAAGTAACCATCATGATGCACAAAATGGGAGATTCCTGAAACTTTTAGACCATAATCAACTGCATGTAAATTATCAATTTGATTATTAATCTACATAATATGTAGATTATTTTAGATTTTTACAGCATACCCTTTGAGAAATTTTACATATCTAAACTCCCCTTTCCTACATGAGATCGTCAGACATTAAACCCTGAAGCTTACATCCCTTCCCAAAAGACCCCAATTATTTTAATTTTCACAATAGTCTCTAAACAATACCTGACGTACTCATTACCGTGGGATTTTTATCGTCTAAGATCCCCTACCGTCTGCAGACGGAATTTTTATTCGAAGCACTCGCATTCGCATAAACTTTTGTCAGAGGAGCGGAAAACTGCAGAAAACCAAAACTCCCGAGCACAGCCGGTTACCAATAGTAGAGTTTGAATGCAGACATAAAACTTCATCGAGTGCCTACATTCATCTTCGGCGTTAAACCTCCCGCTTGACAGTAGTTAAACGCAGTGAAAACAGAACTAAGCGAGAATTTCTAACGGTCACCCATCCGAGATCTGGCCGCGCCCGTCCGCGTTAAGCGATTAAGATCTCGAATAGTCGGGAATCACCACTCAGTTACTGCCGTCGGTGCATAAATAGATATAATTTTAACCCTAAATCTACCTACAACCCATAAAGTGTCCAACAAGCATGTATCGTAATAGCGCATGCTTTACGTTACTCGGAAAAAAAACCGTTAGGTTTATTAAGTTTATTAAGTAAATTACTGCCTTTCGATCTCTACATTACTTGGCCCGTCATTTATATTACTTTCTGCGTTTAGTTTCGCCGCGCCAGGGTCGAGGATGTGCTAGCACCTTCTGAATATATTTCTCCACATATTCACGAGCCCACTTGATTTCTGGCTCTTTATATCCCCGTTTAGAGAAAGCATTATGTTCAGAATGTTCATTGTCCAACAGAATGAGTTCAGGAGGTCGAATTTGAATGATGACAACATTGCATTTCCATTGAAAACAGTTTCCTGACATTGGTTCAGTATCGCTCACCTCGTAATGCCTCATCTCTCTGCCGTCATACGCTGAAACCATAAAACCTGCACGAAGATCGCTAGGGTGCGCCACGACGAATAATGGATGTATTGCCAAGCCATAGCCAAGATGCTTCTTATTGAACGTAAGCTCGACTACGGTGGGATTATCTATATTCACCACATATATATTTTGTTTCATGCGGGCTACCGGTGAACCCTCGCACCAGAAACATGGAACATCCATTTGCTTCTGACGACGATGAGGAACTGATGATGATTCTGTAAGAACGATACAAGTTAATTTATTAGTATCGTTTAAAGGGTAGGAAAAAGATCTTGATCATCTATGAATGACCCCTTATATCGTGACAGACGTGCAAAAATAAATTTCGGCAATTAATTTTGATAGGACATGTCTGGCGGCCAATCTATGTTGGTCTTCTAGTTTGAAAGAACCAACCTGCTTTTTGGGTTTGCTACTTGTTTTATAAAGCAGGCGCAGCAAACACCAGACAGGATTAGTATCTTCTTAGTTCCTCAGAATACCATAAATTCATTGGTTTCTCTAAATTACTTGAAGTCTCTGTATTTACTGAATTCTCTGAATTCCGTCACTTCGCTTGAATCTTAAAATTTGCTGACTTTTCTAATGCCCTAATTTCTCTGGAATCCTAAAGTTTTCTGGATTTCTTGAATTAACGGAATCCATTCACATATGTGTCATTCTGAAATACTTTGAATCACTTGATTTCATCGAATTCCTTGAATCGTCAGAATTCCTTACATTCCCAGAATTCCTAGAAGTCTCAGGATTCCTTAAATTCTCTGGATTTCGTGAATTCACTAAATTCCTTGGATTTCCTGAATTCCATTAACTGTTTGAATTCCACGAATGCTCTAAAAACCATGAATTCTCTGAATTCTCCGAGTCTCTAGAATTCTCAGAATTTCTGGAATTTCCTGAATTCTTTAAATTCTCCGAATTCTCTGAATTCTCAAAATTCCCTGAATTCGTGGAATTCTTTGAATTATGATACAACCCAGGTTTCATTTAAGAAGTCAAAATTACCGGTCAACCTGTTGTCATTTTTTGATTAATTATTAAAAATTATTGAATTAACTAAATTAAGCTTCAATTTCACATTCACAATCTTCGGGAGTTAAAGTTTAAAAAAAGCTTAAATTTAAGCAAAAGAAAACCGGAGGGTCAAATTTTACACAAGTTTGGATATTCAGGTTTATTAAGGAATTTCATGAATTTAGGGAATTCCGTGAATTCCATGAATGCAGGTATTTCAGGGAATTCCACGAATTCACAGAATTCATATGATTCAGGGGATTCCACGAACTTAAGGAATTCCAAAGGACTTCGAAATAATTTAAGATATTTAGGGAATTCACGCCAATTAAGGAATTCAGGTAATTCAGTTAATTCGGAGAAATCCTGAAGGTATCAAGAAGGTTAAAAGAATTCGGAAAAGTTTAAAAGCGTTCCAAGCAATGCAACACAATCAAAAAAGTATTAAATATTTGAAAAAGCAACCTCGATTTTGATTCCGTTGCAATCAAAATAAAAAATAACAATGAAAATTATGTTACAAATGTTAAAACTCAATATTTCACTTCAAAATTAGCTATATAGCCTGTTTTGTAGTGTTGCGAAAAAACCCCATAAGTGAACATTTCTTATAAATAAAATACTACTTTCTTCTGATAACAGGATATTCACATAAATCGTTTGAACAATTTGTTATTGCTTTTAGCAATTTTTTCTCAGAATACAGTTAGAAAGTCGCGGTTTTGTTCAAATTATAAACAAATTTTGAAAATCCAAAAAAGCCACCTAAATTTTCAAAACTTCATCATGTTTTTTGAGTTCCATAAAATTCAGTACGAGGTGCTTAGTCGCGTCTTAAAATATGGATTTCGGTTTGAAAAATCAAAAATTCCAAAAGATGACTCCACTTTTAAAAATTTGGTTAATCTGGTATATTTTTATTAAAATCAGTACCAGGTTTGTTTTTAATATATCAGAATACGATTTTAGGTAAGAAATAATAAATTCCAAAAATCAACCTGAATTTTATAAATTGAATGTAATTGGCACATTTACAGGAATGAGAATTTATGGTAAAAATTAAAAAACTTGAAAATTTGAAACAAATTTTAAAAATGTTATCAAATTAGTATACGCTTATAAAAGTCAGTGAGATCTAAGTTTTTTGAGTAACAGAATACGAATTTGAGGTCAAAATTCAGAAATTGCAAAATTTTGAATCAAATTTTGAACTGTTTTTTTAAGCAGGGGGTTTTCAAGAAAATCAAAAAGCGGTGGATTTTCGGACCACAGAACAGGAATTTGGCGTAAAATTCAAAAATTAGATAAAAAACCGACTTATATTTGCACATTTTTTTAAATTAGTGACTTTTCATGTGAATTAGTATGAGGGAATTTTTCATGTCACTGAAGACAAATAAAACGTAAAAATTCAAAAAGTTGACTTAAAATTCAAAAATTGATACAGGTGAGTCAATTTGTAAATTTTAATAAAGTATTAGATTTTCTTGAAAGTCAAAACGAGTAATTTTTTGAGTCTTAGTATACAAATTTGGGGTATGTTTATGTGAAATTCATAAGCCTGCGGCTTTTTCGCGTCTGGAAATACGGATTTTGGGCATAGAAAAGGAATTTGGGATCAAAATTAGAAAATATAAAAACGCGACATAAATTTGACGATTAAATTAGTGGCTCTCAATGAAAGTTAGTACAGGGGAATTTTTCAAGTTACAGAACACATATTTAAGGTAAAAATTAAAAAGTTGAACTCGGAAAATGTTTTTGAAGTGGTATATTTTCATTCAAGTCAGTACGAGTTCAGTTTTCGAATTACAAAACCTAAATTTTGTGTAAAAACTAAAAAATTCAAGAATTTGACTTGAAATTTTTTGATTTTCATTAATGTCATAATGGCGGGGCTTGTCGAGTCTTAGAATACAAATTTTTAGGTTGTGATACATAAATTCTAAAACGAGACTCGAATTTTGAAATTTTTACAAAATTGGTATATTTTCAAGATGATCAGTACGAGAAGGTTTTTTCAGTCACAGAAGACAAAAGGGGTTGGGAGCAAAATAAAAAAAAATTTTAACTTAAATCATTTTAAAAACTTTATTAATCTGGTATATTTCTATGAAATTCAGTACGAGCGGTTTTTTCTAGTTACAGAATACAAATTTAAGGTAAAAATTCGTATTTTGAGATTCGAAAAACTCCCTTGTTATGGAATTCATGGAAATCTATTAAGCCCTCTGTTTGGCACATGCTCCGATAACCTTTTGTTTAGCACATGTGGTCTGGCCAGACCCTAGTATATTTCCATAAAAACATTTCCATATCTCCATAAAAATTGATGGGAATATGGAAATATTGCGTTTTTGTAGGTGTATTGAAATAAATTTATACAGCATGCATGTATATTTTTTGTCTATTCCTAGTAGTTTTCGCATATGTTTAATTATCTACTCAGGTAAAAATAAAAAAAATTAAGGTAAAAAACAAAATTTCACAGGTAAAGAAATTTCTTTTTTCATTCATTTTTACGCTTTATTTCGATTTGTATTATTCTTATAAATGGAATTCATATGGATGAGCGAGAAGTAAGGGAACGGAAGGGGGGGAGTAAGAGATTTATGAGAGTGAAATTAGGGGAAGTAGAGGATGGAGAAATAAGGGAAGTGATGGGATTGGAAGTGTCAGATGTAAGGTATTGGGAAATAGGGGAAGTGAGTGGAAGTGAGAGATGTGAGGGATGGGGAAGTAGATAAAGGATAAGTAAGAAAGGTAAGGAAATAGAAAGTAGGAGAAGTGAGGGATGTGACGAAAGTGAAGGGTTGGGGTGTAGTTGAGGGAGAAGTAAGAGAAGCAAAGGGGGGTGAAGAAGTAAAGTAATAGGATGCGTGGTGAATGAACCTAGGGGAATTTAGAAGATGGAAAGTAGATGAGGGAGAGGTAAGGGAAGGGTGGGGAAAAGGATTAGGAGGAGTATGGTGAGGAAGTTTTTTTTTTTTTTTTACGAGGGCTGGTGAAAAATGTTCTTATAACACACCGAGAAGGGTCCGCACTCCTCGGTAGTGTGGGGATGCTGATGTCGTCACTACAACGATCTTGATATATATAAATATACATAAAGATCTTAATTTGATCATTATAGTGACGCCATTAACGACCCACTAAAAACCACCACCCTTTCTCCTTGGCATGATTCCCCCCGGAACCGCTTTCGCATTACTTCAGGGGGTGCCGTTTATTTGGCCGTGCCTCGGCCTTCATCTTCTTTGCCAGCTTGGTCTTCTCCTATTATACTGGGCAACTTGGTGGACCTGCCCAGCTACGCTTCTAGCTCGCACGTCCAAGAGGCTTCCTCAACAAGGCTGCCTCTCTGAACGCCAAGCAACTCCTTGTCCCCGGGCGATGGTCTGTCCGGGACTTATTGTCCTTAGCGGCGCAGAGGTAGCACTGCGGTGCGCTTTCACATACTGCAGCTTTATGCCCCTCTTTGCCGCACCGCCAGCATGAATTAGTCCGATCTGGACCCTCACAGTTCGCTGCCATGTGGCCGAAGCCTAGGCAGCGGTAGCACCTTGTTGCTTCCGCCTTTCTTTGCACACGGCAGGATACCCACCCCACCTTGAGGTGTCCAATACCCACCAGATTCACCGCCAGATCTTCTGCCAGTTCCACGAAAGCCGTCAGATAACCTCTGAAGGGTCTTTTCGTGAAGCTGATACGGATGTCTGCACCCGGTTTGTTCATATGTTTTTGAACGGCTTCCTTTACTTCGTCCGCGTCTGTCGTCGTATCGAGGTCCAGAATCACGACCTCTGTGCGAGGGACAAGCTCACGTACGCTACCACCGTCACCAACCGCCTCCTTGATGGCAGCCGACAACTCAGCTCTGCCCTTTGATGAAGGTGCCAGTTTTAGCAGGACATCACCGTGTCGCGTTTGCCTGACCCCCTTGATTTTGACGCCAAGGACGTCAGGTTGCACCTTCTTTTTAAGGCCCTTGAGGACCGTCGTGTAGCTGAGCCCCTCGGTCGGTTTGATAAGGACCGCCTCGGTTCTAGCTCGCATCTGCCTCTTCTTCTGCTTCCTTTTTGGTTTTGACTCTGGCTTTTCTTCTTCCTTCTTCGGTGTCGAGGTCGTTGGAGC